>JAOTRI020091792.1:0-15530 GCA_028564885.2 Zoanthus sanctaehelenae
TTTAAGAAATAAAACATTTTTTCTGTGCCTTCATAGCGCTATGAAAACCGAGGCGCACGTTTGTGAGAATTCGAGAGCTGATCAGTGAAGCACGAGACGCAGTCATTGGCCTATGAAAACACACCTCTCGGCCAATTGAAACCACTGTACTATCTTAAATATTTTATAAACACCGTATAAAAAATAGAAACCTTTGGTTTAATAGTCTTTCGTCGGAGGAAAACCGTTACTTTTATCAGAGAACGAGATACGAAGCAGTAGTTTTGGTTGTTTACTTCACTTTTTGGTTGTTTGTTTTGAAAACTTGTTTTGTGAAATTTAGTTCACATTTTTTATACAAACCAAAGAGAAAAAGGTTCAGTTCAAGAGGATTTACTGGTCGAACAAAAATTGTTTCATCATATGATATAACGCCATTTGACTTGTTTAAATTAAATTAATGATCATCACATCCAAAAGAATTAAAAGCTGCAGTTTTTTTTGAAAACAAAACATGTAACAACTCTTAAAAGTCAAGTTTCAAAGGTTTAAAAGTGCAAATCTTCTAATGCTTCCATAAATCGTCTTGCATTGTATAGCTAGAGGCTCTAACTTCGAGCGAATTATTACAAGATAACTTGTCTTAGCTGTTGTTACATGTTTTTTGTTCTTTTCGAACCTCTGTGCCGCTCTTGAACAAATGATTCATTGTTTGAAATCAAAATGCACAAATGATTCTTTGTTGGTTAGAATGAATCGACTAATGCAGACACAAATGGTTAGCCATAATTCTCAAATAAATCACATTGCAGATAAACAAAGTTAACGAACTGTATGGGTATGACATGATTATTAATGTGCGCATTACATTAGGGAGTATATGCCGTAGTTACTCCGAAGTAAAATTCTTTTGATAAATTAATTATTGAAAGAGTTTGAAATCGTAGACAACAAAATACTTGCATAAGCCTAGGCAATTATCTGAAACTCTGCCAAAGCCGCTGCTCGTTTCGAAATTTACGCACCTAATTCATACAGTAACTCTAACATTCGGTAATGACTCGGCTTTTTGTAAAGAACACGGAATTTCATCCAACATTTGTCACATGGTTGACAGAACTGAAACTGTACCGTGAGAAGAAAAAAACCTCTAAAATACTAAAAATAAATCAGTTCAAAGGAATGTTCTAAAAAACTTTTTAACTATATCATAATGTTTGCAGCGTGCCCGTTTTGACAATCGTTTAAAGTAAAGACAGGTCAAAAAATGACGAAGCTTTTTTCAACAGTATATTAGAATTTCCTTTACAAATACCCGAATATTATGCCACATTTATTCAAATGAATCCGCATCAGGCAATAAAAAAATTGACTTGTGTCTTCTAATGTCATAAAGACGAGGATTCACCAAGGCGCGCATACAGTGAACTCTGGTTAAAAATGCAATGAATCCTGGTTAAAACAGAAAACAGATGAAATCTCGATTATGATAACAACTGGTTCAGTTAAAGTTACATTACGGCACATCATCGATGCGGCTAAACGACCTCCTATGCGAGAACATTAAAGATCAAACAATAATTAAATGATATTCATGGAAGCCAGAGACAAACTCGGGAAAAATTCGAGCCCCAGATAGAACTGTGAACACAACCACAATTTAGAGACAGCCAGCCATGTTATTGGCACCGGTTAGTTCGGCGTGCGCTATTCATCAAGACAAAACGCTCAGCTAACCAAATAATTTTATTTAGCTTTTTGTTAACTATCAGTATTCAGTATTAGAGGGCTTGGAAAGGTTACGTGCAGCAATTAAAGTTTTTTTGTGAAATGTTGTTTCTCAAACTCCCAAGCGAAGGGAAGAAAACAGTTTCGAAAACAATACGATCTAGCTGTTTTCTTTTCAGTCTAACATTTTGAGAATAGCTATCTTAAATTTGCTAGTGGCTAGCTTGAGGTCACGTTATTGGGCACTATGGCCACGTTGGTAGTGGGCTTCATCCCTTCAAATTGCCATAACTGAGAAAGAGTAAGCCTGATTACTTGCAGCCATGGACAGCTGTTTGGTGTTTTTAGCTCTTATCAGCAAAGGCCTCTACCTTAAATTATAGAAATGAGCGTCAGCAGTAACGACGGACAGCAGATTAAGCTCTTTAACAAGTACAACGGACAGCACAGGTGTCAATGAGGCTCACATTTTCATAAAAACTGCAAGTTCGTTACTCACGTGATGAAGTCTCCGATAATTGTTGTGCACCTCCAAACATTCTTCTTTGAATGATTTTGCCGCTAAATAAGAAACGCTTACTTTATTAAATAGGTTGCTAAGTATTAATTAGTTCTAATAGAAGGTGAGTGTTGCGAGTACTCTATTTTGTTATAGAGACAATATTCCTCTATTTTCGGCAACCTGCGGTATACTATAATCTCACAAATAATACCGTATTTTTTTGATAAGCCTCTAAATCCGACAAGTATATAGCAAGAAAACAGAACAAAGATTTTATGGAAAGAAAAATAATCCATTTTGTTCGCATCTGTTCAAGTTTTGTAAAGAGGAAGAAGTCTTATTATTATGTGCATAACAAGGCGGTAGAACCAGACACAAGCAGGCTAGGATTAATAAAGATTACGAATTGTTCAACAGATGCTTGTAATCATTCAAAACAAGTAATTGAAATAAACCTAGTTAGAAGTTAAAACTGACTTTCAAATTTGATTGTAGTTTGTCTTTTTTAGTTTTTATGTTCAGTCATCATAACTCCATTGTTTTGTTCTTTGCTATGTGAACAAAAAATTTAAATTGAAGTTGAAAAGTTTTGAAATTTTAAGCAAATATATAAATATATAAATGTATATTAACTGCTTTTCAGTTACTGGTAGTTAGGCGAAAGTTAAGAAACATTGTATTAAATACTTTACAAAATGGTGTTTTTGAATTAAAGTATTAACTAAAGTGTCAGCAACTAAAATGCAAGGTTGCATAATACATTATTGATATGCAGATACATGTTTGATCCAAAATCCTGCACACAATTTCAGTGTATTCATTAACGTTGTTAAAAATATAAGAGTTTTTAATGTAGAAAAAGAAACTTTAAAGTAATAGATATGTACATTCAGCACTTCAAAATGCCTCAGACTACAAACCTCATAAATTGGTGATTTCTGATTTCTACTCGTGAGCGCCCAGCTTAGCGCATGAGCAAAACAATGGGACCTTTTTGTTTAACAAGCCATTTTAGTGAAAAGTAAATGACTTTTTCCATATCTATAAGGGCATATATTTCAAGACAATTTGAAGCTTCACTAATCAGTTATGAAGTATGTGGCATGTACTGCTTGTATGCTTTAACTATACCAAATTCTACAATTAAGAAATTTAGGAATGTTTAAAAAAAAAATAATTAAAAAAATAATTAAAATAATGATCCAAATTTTAATTAGAGTAATAACAGCTCAAATACACAATTTAAATGTTTGTCGCACACATATTGAGTACAAGACAGCACAAATTGTTTATTTTAAAACGTTTAGTTCTCACAGTAGGAACTTGCACAAATGTAATCACTACTCTTACTAAACTGACTATCTATTTAACTAACATAGCTAATATATTAGACGACTCAAGAGTTGCAATGAATTTAGAATAATAGATTATACTCTAGAGTTAATTAAAACAATATGTTGAAAATAAAGAATGAATACAATTCCGAAAAACATTTTGGATGATCAGTGATGGTTTGAAGTAAAACCGAAATATAAAACGTATTCTGTTTATCTTTGTCTTGTTTAACTTAAATATTAAGTTTCCAAGATGTCAGTCTTCGGAATTGTATTCATTCTTTATTTTCTTCATTTGTCGGCTGGTGCTAGATTTTGGACAATATGTTAATGTTATAGAAGGATTTGCTCTTCATCCGAAATGAAGACGGTTATCTGATTTTCGGCTGTTGTAAAAAGTTTATTCTCGAGTTGGTTGTACTACACAAAATATTTATATAACTGCGCCGCACTTCAGGGACAAAGGTACATATTTAGGTACCGACTGACTAGCAATATATTTTTGACCAAGACCTAATTCATTGTTCTGCAAGCAAGCTAACTCACAATTACTTTTGATATAGTAAAAATAGGTAATGTTATAGTTATGTCATACTTCGATTCCAAACTATTAATATAACTCAATAAGACCACAATATTTATATAACAAGTACTAGTAAGTAGTATCTCAACTTGCCAATCTTGTAGTCTCCAGTAAATTTTTGTCTTCGTTCACATACAAAATGACGAGTTGTTACGAGCAATAAAACAAAATTCAAATTCAGTAAGCATTTATGAAGACCACCTGCAAATTTTGACTGACACTTACAGTTGTATGCAGTTATGTAGTAGCGATCTTTTAATGGGTTATATGAAGTCGTTTTTATCATATATTGTGCTGAAGCATCACCTAATGATGATTATGATGTGGCCCGTACATTTTTTGAGAATTTGTGATAATATTTTGCAGAAGTCTTTTTATACTTTAGTCTGAGTTTGAGGACCTGTGTTGTTTGGTATGGTGATTTCAACCTTGGACCGAAAATTTAATATCGAGCAGTGACATTACATGAAATACCTGCATGAGATACACATGAGTGAAGTAAGATTTAACTCAATCAAAATCATACAATTTATGGTTTAAAAGTTTGTGCAATATCAATGGGGAGAATTCGCTTGAAGTCTAATCCATGATTCCTTTCGCTAAAATCATATCTAACATTAAGCTGGCAATAAAGCGAGCCTGAATTACAAACTTTATATACTTTCAAGATTTCAATAATGTTTTACAACAACACAACTTACTTACCGATGCACAAAAACGAAGTAATTAGAAGGAAGACGATAGTTTTGAGAGAATGCATTGTAAACAAACAGTGAATTTTCTTCTCACATGCTTTTGAATTTACCCTTGTTTACAAATTTCAAAAGTCGATTGCAAAAGTATAACTAATTCATGAGCTGTGGTTAGGGTAGTCACAAGGAAAACCGTGCCAGGCCATGTTGATATATATTTATAGAATTCATATCAGACAAAGATAAAGTCTGGTGGTAAATAATTGTTTTAAAACTCTTAAATTTTGAACAATTATCTGAAATTAAAACATCATCAAGAAATGACATTGATTATTTGTCAGGAAAACTGCTGAATGCTTTGTCGTATTACTTCTGAATCTTTTATAAACACATTTTATTTACTTTACTGGATATCCGTAGTTGATCTTTATCCAACTCATAATCTCTTCAAACGTCGAGCTATACCACTAATTTATTCAGTTAAATCTTTTAGCCTCAATGTACCTAGTATACATGCAGCGAACGAGATTGACACAGTTGGTAAGATCTCTACTTTCTAGTCACAAGGATCCATTCGATCCCAGCACTTTGCCGAGATTCGAATATTTGTCTGACCTTCTTTTCTGCCTAAGCCAACTCAGCTTTCCATTCTTCCGGGGTAGGTAAATGAGTACCAGCGTCTGCTGGGAGCTAACATGCGTTGGATTAGTGTCCCGTCCAGGGGGAGTTAAAGACTCTCACCTGCTTAACACTACAGAAACCGGAGATAAGCACCGGCTCCATGGGCCACTAGGCTCGTAAAGGATTTAGCTAGCATTATAGATATCAGTAGTAATCTTAACACTACAGAAACAGGAGATAAGAACCGGCCCCATGGGTCACTCGGCTTATAAAGGATTTAGCTAGCATTATAGATATTAGTATAGTAAGCTTAACACTACGAAAACTGGAGATAAGAGCCGGCTCTATGGGCCACTAGGCTTGTAAAGGATTTAGCTAGCATTATAGATATTAGTAGTAAGCTTAACACTACGAAAACTGTAGATAAGAGCCGGCTCTATGGGCCACTAGGCTCGTAAAGAATTTAGCTCTATCTCTATCTAGTATAACCCACAGAATTCTGATCAACCAAGAATAACGTATTGCTAAAATTTGTCTGAGTTGATCTTGTTCTTAATGTTTTTGCAAACGTCTTACGTTGGGTGTCAATTTGGGCGGCAAACGTCTTACGTTGGGTGTCAGTTTGGGCGGCAAACGTCTTACGTTGGGTGTCAATTTGGGCGGCAAACGCAACCAGAACAAATTAGCTAAACAATATTGGTAGAGACAATATTAACCCATTCAATCCCAGTTGTTTTGTAAAATTCTCCCAACTTGAGCGTCTGCTTTTCAGTGAAAATGTTTGAGAGAATTTTAATTTTAATCTTGAACAGTTTGCTTTGATTGATCAATTCTCGTAATCTCATTACCAATTGTTTTATATTATATGAGTTATGTAAGGAGAAGTTGGGTGCTGATAACTATTGGGACTGAAAGGGTTAACAAATTGGAGTGTATAGCACTCCTGACAAGAATACAGGGAGACGCGACACCGATTCCCGATGGGAGCTGTATATACCAATTATTTTTGCAAGCTGTATTCATATATTCAATTCGTACAGAAAGAAAGAAAGAAACAAACAAACAAACAAACAAACAAACAAAGAAAGAAAGAAAGAAAGAAACAAAGAAAGAAAGAAACAAAGAAAGAAAGAAAGAATTATTATTATTCGATGATTAAACCAGTTTATTAGCAAAACATTGCACATGCTCGGCATATTACTAAGGCCGCAACAGAAAAAGCAGGAATAGACTAAGTCAATACATTCATGGCTCTTGGGCCATTCCTTCCTTTGCTCTAAGGCCATTCCATCCATGGCTCTAAAGCTATTCCATCTATGGTTGAGGCCATTCCATCCATGGCTCTAAAGCTATTCCATCTATGGTTCAGGCCATTCCATCCATAGCTCTTAGTCCATTCCATCCATGGCTCTAAGACCATTCCATCCATGGCTCTTGGGCCATTCCATCCATGGCTCTTGGGCCATTCCATCCATGGCTCTTGGGCCATTCCATCCATGACACAAATGCCATTCCATCCATGGCACCAGGGCCATTCCATCCATGGCTCTAAGACCATTCCATCCATGGCTCTAAGACCATTCCATCTATGGCTCTAAGACCATTCCATCCATGGCTCTAAGACCATTCCATCCATGGCATCAGGACCATTCCATCCATGGCTCTAAGACCATTCCATCCATGGCTCTAAGACCATTCCATCCATAGCTCTTAGTCCATTCCATCCATGGCTCTAAGACCATTCTATCCATGGCTCTTGAGCCATTCCATCCATGGCTCTTGGGCCATTCCATCCATGACACAAATGCCATTCCATCCATGGCTCTTGGGCCATTCCATCCATGGCTCTAATACCATTCCATCCATGACACTAATGCCATTCCATCCATGGCTCTAAGACTATTCCATCCATAACACTGCCATTCCATCCATGGCTCTAAGACCATTCCATCCATGGCTCTTGGGCCATTCCATCCATAACACTAACACCATTCCATCCATGGCTCTTGGGCCATTCCATCCATAACACTAATGCCATTCCATCCATGGCACCAGGGCCATTCCATCCATGGCTCTAAGACCATTCCATCCATGACACTAATGCCATTCCATCCATGGCACCAGGGCCATTCCATCCATGGCTCTAAAACTATTCTATCCATGGCATCAGGACCATTCCATCCATGGTTCTAAGACCATTCCATCCATGACACTAAGGCTATTCCATCCATAACACTAAGGCCATTCCATCCATGGTATCAGGGCCATTCCATCCATAACACTAAGGCCATTCCATCCATGGCTCTAAGTTCATCTAACGCTCTTGGCAATAAATATCTGGTTGCAATGATCAGATTACTTTGCAGTTTTGATCTACCAATGTTTGATAAGCGCAATAAAAACCCCGATAAGCGATTGTTTTATTTATGGACTGAATAGCATCACACGACGTGTTCTACATGAACAATAACAGAAAAAGGTAATTGTTGTTATCATGCAACGCAAGTGAGAATATTTATCTCTATTAGAAAATATCTTCAAAAAAGTCGATTGAACTGTTCATGTTTAGTGAGTGCGTAATATTTACTCAGTGTTATAAATCGGTACTAAATCCTATCACGAAAACAGCGTGATTTGTTTTATTTCCTAGAACTATTTCTAAAACATCCTCGCAAAGTGCGCCATGCTATTCAGTATTGCGGGGGATTCTAGATGAGTCAATTTCTTCTTACAAGAACATATGGCCGCTATACCGTTATGTGGTTGGGTAGCAATGTTTCATGGCCGCAAGCCAACTGAACGCTGTCATTTTCTCCGTAAACACACAATGCTGCGAGGCAAAAACCTGAACCTATAAAATGCACAGATATCAAAAGTTTAATTGTCAAATAATGTCGCTTTTACCAAATCATTTTCTTATACAAACATTAGGCACACAACAAAAGAAGAGAAATCCAAACTCATTTGATAACATGATTACAAAAACTATACATATACAAACTCTTTAAAGTGAAAATAAATCATTTTAGTTTGACTTATTCGGAGTTTTTTTTTTCATTTACTGCTTTGATTGGGACTACTATTAAACTAAAATGATTGATTAATTTAATTAAGTAAAAAAATTTCCAACTTGAAAACTCTTGAAGAAGATATTTTATTATCTCTTATTAAAACGTATTAAAAATGTTTCATTTACCTTGTAATAAAAATATTTAATGGAGATGAAGCACTCTCCGAGAACAGCAAGTCAAAACAAATTAAAAGCAATCACTGAAAAGTCAAACGTTTTTAAAATCATTGACGTATATGTCGTCTCCACTATTCATTTTAATTTGCGGCATATAAATTTATTTTTATTCTAAATTAATGTGAAGCTCTACAACTTTTTCTTCAAATATATGTTACTCAAATCCTGTTACTATATCTGGTTGAATAACAAGTTACGAATGAAAGACTGATAAATTGAACAAAGTTCTAAGAATTGAATTATATAATGCAGTTCTCTATCAATTAGATTTTTCTCATTTGGGAAAGACTTCGATGGCCACAACGAGGGCATGGCAAATGTTTACAGAACGAGTGGGATTTCTCGTCCTTATCAGTTATCTCTATTAGTATTAAATTATTCCCGGTAATCAGTGGTCGTTAGCAAACAATTTCCTCTCCTTATGGTTTCTCAATTGTAATTCAAAAACCTACTAACACCTTAATCGGAAGAACATTTATTAAGATTTTGTTCTGCCGGAGTAAACACCATTATGGCAGCCCGATCACAATCAGACAACGCATCGAAAAAGATTAACACAACGTAACTTAACTTTACACCAAGCTTTTATTCTTTTCCTTGTTTTACTCTTCATACAATAGTAAACTTAAAATAATTTTCAACTTAAAGTTACTATGTAATAAATCTATAAAATTCCTTATGAGAAAAAAGCATGGCATCTTAATGCAGGTAACTGGAAAACCATGTGTGTTTCAACACCGATGGCTTTCGCGGTAACACTACTACTTTCACAAAGACAAACAAGTCAGGCGAGATTTAAAAGGCAAAGCACATTTGCTGTTAGTATTGTTTTGCTTGATTCAACGACAAAAGACCACAATGATTGCCTTGGCACCTATTGTAACTTCTACTCGATTGCAGAACACAATCAACTATTCGAGTTTTGGTTGAGGTGACAGATGTCCGTTTAGTATAAAAATGATGCAGCCATTATTGTTAAAGGGATAAATATCAGCAGCGGTTACAACTGTACTCTCCTGCGGCGCGAATTTCCTTAAGTGTCATAACACACTAAAATTTCCAATTTTGATTTTTTTTTTCTTCCGTGAAACTTTCATGAAATATCAATCTTGCAATATTATTAATTGATATACTCTTTTTTTTTCTTGCTAAATCCTTAATAAATATTTTTCCAAAGAGTTATGGTGTTTACTTAAGCTAGCTAAAATGTTTTTAAGAGCCAGGTTAGAAGATACACAAGAACCTAAGTCGTAACGTTTTAGATTTTCTCCAGTAGTTTTCAACGACAGTTTAGTAATCGCGAAGGAAAATACAACTCCATCGTTAATTTGACAATTTTCCGTAATAAAAGCAAACCACTTGATCTTTTAGTCAGCTAATTCAAGGAAATAAAATTACATCATTTGAAAGATTTTCATGAAAACAAGTAGCGCTTTGAAATTTCTGCAAGGCGTAGACTACTTGAATTACTGAACTTTTCTTAGAAACAATTCTAGAACGTTTTGTTTTAAAAAAGGTGAAACTGGCAAACAGTTTTTAATTTGTTCCGCAGATTTTACACAGAGAAACATGTAATATCAAGAGAAACACCTTTAAGTTATTTTCTAATATTTTAGTTGTTTGACTTCTGTTGATTTGGAAGACCGCAATGCGAACTTTACTGGAACAAAAAACAGAAACCTTTTTACACAAACAGGATTTAAGAAATTATTATTTTTGAGCTAAAACTGAACTAATTTGTAAATTCGGAAAATGCAAATACTTGTCCTTATTTTTCATCAAAGTTTTCTCGTTCCGCAGGTCGTTGAAAATAATTAAAAATATATTCTATTATCTTCAACCAATACTCTTAACCAAATGATTTGAAATTACATAAACTTTTACCGCGACGTATCACACAAATTCATCGAGTGACCAAACTAATTTCTGTCTTGTAGTCATTGAAAATTAATAACTATAAGTTTTCTCCTTGGAATTAAATATTACCAATTAATTACCAGCGCATGTACACTAATTACAAGAGGTGCATGTATGTGTGTTTTTGATCTCAAAAATCATAACCAATTATAGTTATAGTTACAGGTAATTTCTGGTGCTCTGTCATGTCTTGAGACAGTTTATAAGATAAAGTACCAATGGTAAAGGAGCAAAAAAAACAAGACTATAATGTTTAAGATGCTCTTTTAAACGGCTGGAAGACAAACATGTCATAAAATACTGATCCATAGAATCTGATTAGCTTCGCGCGGCTTCACACGCCAGATGTTTGGTTAAATCTGCTCGAAGCAAAACGACAGCCCTACTGTTTGAAAGTGGGACACTTTTCTTTTCAACTGTGCATAAAGACGCCCTAAAACCACTTCTAAAGTTTACTTTAAAACAATAAAATAGCTATAAAGCAACTCATATCCGGTTCACATGAATCACTCATTAGTCATTTGATGCTTTGCACCATAAGATCTGTTCACTAACCTAACTCAAATCACTTTATCCTAAATGGGCAACTGCTGAACACAAATACGGTTCGTACAAACTAAAGGCCAAATGCAGAGCCCAGCAGAGACGTTTCACGGTTATTACATCATTCCTTGCTTCACAGAAAAATGTTGTTCAATTTTGCCAGACGTTGGAGTCGGTCACGACCAACAGCCTAAGAACTCGTTCACGATCGATTCGCTCCTCTCACGGCCCGAGTGCTCTGCTTTTTCTACCAAGAGCGAAAAATTGATGTCTGGAGCTTTTCCAGTAGCAAGCAATCCGATATTCTCTTCGCCGTTAGCCATAATTCCTCGCATGACAAGAGAGAGGACGGCAACTCACCCATATGCCAACCTCCGACAAGCCCGGACTGCTGCAACATTTCGTGCAATCGGTATAAAAATGAGTTAATATCTTATCTATTGCTTGCTTAACAAATGAAACTAAATAATTTTCCCGTGGTAGCTTTTTTTTTTTTTACTTTAAATATTCGTTTTGACTTTGTCTTTTGTTCTTCCTCTATCATAAGTGAATTGCATATAAAAAAGCCAAAAAACGCTCTGTCAGCCACTTTATTGATCCGCACATGAATTCAAAGAGTAGTTCCAGAAAAACTGACGTTTCTTATTCTTTATTTCAAAAAGTCTGTTTTGTATTTTGTAGTTTTAAGTTTAGGTTTTAAATTTGTAGCCCAACATGCTTAACTTAACATGTGACTATTGTTTTTAAGTTTTCTTTTTGTTCTGAATCTGCCGTATTAATCACGTACAAATCTTCCTTTACAACTTCTATTTTTCTTTTCAGTTACGGAAACACACTCGGAGACATTAAGGCGACAGACGAGAAGCCGGAGCGAGAAACCAAAGCGAGTTCGTACAGTGTTCACACCAGACCAGTTGGATCGATTGGAGCGCGAGTTTAGCCATCAACAGTATATGGTTGGAACAGAAAGGTTTTATCTTGCCTCTGAACTCGGGCTCACAGAAACTCAGGTGAAAGTCTGGTTTCAGAACAGAAGGATTAAATGGAGAAAGCAAAATTTTGAATCAATTGAGGTTGCGAGAAATTGAATTTGTCGGGGATAAAACTTTACTAACACTCTAGATTTAGCAGGATTTTTTAAAAAAAAAACATTTATATTGGCCGTTTTTACACTAGAGGATAAACAAATCGTCTAGACGGACCAATTGTCTGACAACATGGACGTCTAATGTGAATTTGAGACGACCAAATTGAAAAGGTTGCGGTCAAATCTTCCACAATTCACCGCTTTTTTGCTAATTCCAGGTCCCCAGCGTCCATTAAACTCAATATTTGTTAGTCTAGTGTGAATGTTGGACGATTTTTAGTGGCACGAACAGACGGACAAATTTGAACATTTTGGTCGACTGAAAGTACTTCGCGTTTTCACACTAGTCTATTTGTTCGTCTCAGAAGATTTGTCCGTCGAGACGACTTGTTCGTCTTCGAGTGTTCAAAAGGCCAATCTCTTTTCTTCAAACGGGTTGTCACTGAGTTAATTCAGGTGTTCGTTAAGGTGATTTCATATCAAAATATACAGCGTACAATTAAAATAACCAGACAACTTTAGCTGTAAGTTTCAAGTAGGATACATATCTTCTGCCTTCGTAATGAGCAAAAGTCCACTGAACTGGATTCTAATAAAAACCATAAAGTAAACAAGAATTGCTTATATGACAATAAAAGATTAAAATGAGAAAATCAACAGCGTATTTCAGTTGAACTTTTGTTGCGGCTTAGTAGAGACTTGGAATGAAATGAAATGAAATAGTTTATTTACCACTTTGGTAGTGTTTAAAACTGAATAACAGTGGAGGTCAGAATTGCTATGTAGAAATATTTTACAGTTACAAATTGAGAAAAATGTTTAGTGTTAGGTGCATGCCTATATGAATTAACAGATCCTGATCGGAGATCATAACCATGTTTAACCTCAATATGGTTAGTTTCACTGATAACAGAATAAAGTGCTTCAATCTTACCAGATCTAACTTTTTCGATGAAACTAATACAGGCAGTTTCTCTACGGTGATGTAGGGTCTCAAGTCGAGATCTTATTAATGCTTGTTGATAATTAATATAATTAGCCCCGAATATTATTCTCAATGCTTTCTTTTGTATTGGTTCAATATGGTTGGGTAGATAGTCGGGTAAGGAAGACCAAACCGGCGAAGCATACTCAAGACTTGAGCATGCAACAACGCAGCGATTCTAATCACTTCAGGACTTTTATTTTTATTTATTTCTATATATATCCAAGCCCCAAGTTTAGTGTCATAAAGCATTTTAAACTACAAATTTCTTGCTTTGTCCAATTTGAGGTATGTCATGCAGATTTTCTTTTACACATCAACCCGCTTGTAACTACCTTATTAATAAATATTAAAATAAACATACATACATATCTACCATTCTGATTGGCTACTCTACTAAAGGTCTAATTGTGATTACTTGAAACATGACAGGGGACAATCAATTGTTATTATAAACTTACTAACGGTCTAACACACATCTACCATTCTGATTGGCTAATCTACTAAAGGTCTAATTATGATTAACTTGAAACATGACAGGGGACTAGTTATCAATTGTTAGTATAAACCTACTAACGGTCTATCACACATCTACCATTCTGATTGGTTACTCTACTAAAGGTCTAATTGTGATTAACTTGAAACATGACAGGGGACTAGTTATCAATTGTTATTATAAACATATTAACGGTCTATCATACATCTACCATTCTGATTGGCTACTCTACTAAAGGTCTAATTGTGATTACTTGAAACATGACAGGGGACTAGTTATCAATTGTTATTATAAACATATTAACGGTCTAACACACATCTACCATTCTGATTGGCTACTCTACTAGGGGTCTATTTGTAATGAGTCCTGTTTCCTATAATATCAGTGCATTTCATATATAATTTAATTAGCACACCATTTTTTGCCCAATAGTAGGTTTATAATACAAGAAATTAGACCTCTCGTCCTCAATTATGGCCTTCGAGTTTAATTAGCCTATTAGTCCTATACGGCCTCATGGGCTATTGACTTGTAGGACATTTGTCCTCGAGGTCTAAATGTTAAATAATAAAAATAAATATATGATTAAAGCTCCTCTCTTCCGAACTAAGAACAACTCAAGATTACGGAAATATTTAGATCATCGCTCCAATTTATTTTCGTATTAAAACAACCTTATTTACATCATTGTGTGCATCTGAGATGAGCAAACAGAAGGCTCATTGCTATCGTCCTTCAAAGCCAATTCTCCAAGTCACACACGGAAGTCTACGTAGCTACGAAGTGATTCTTGCAACTGTTCGATCGTTTCTGTAAGAGAGGTAGAGATTTATAGTCTGGTAGTTCTACTATGAGTAAACAATATTTTTCACTTGTAAATAGGCAACTCAGCACCACTGCAGCAATGTATTTGAAAATGTTGATAGCCAAGTAATCTTAGCTGTGGTGAATGTGGTAGTGAAAAGGTAAACAAGTAAGTAAGCACAAGGTGAGTAAGTAAGTAAGTTAGTAAGTAAGCCAGTTTAAGGTTGTAAGTTAGTAAGTAAGCCAGTTTAAGGTTGTAAATTAGTAAGTAAGCAAGTAAGGTTGTAAATTAATAAGTAAGTAAGGTTGTAAATTAATAAGTAAGTAAGGTTGTAAGTTAATAAGGTTGTAAGTTAGTAAGTAAGTAAGGTTGTAAGTTAGTAAGTAAGTAAGGTTGTAAGTTAGTAAGTAAGTAAGGTTGTAAGTTAGTAGGTAGGTAAGGTTGTAAATTAATAAGTAAGGTTGTAAGTTAGTAAGGTTGTAAGTTAGTAAGTAGGTAAGGTTGTAAGTTAGTAAGTAAGTAAGGTTGTAAGTTAGTAAGTAAGGTTGTAAGTTAGTAAGTAAGTAAGTAAGGTTGTAAGTTAGTAAGTAGGTAAGGTTGTAAGTTAGTAAGTAAGTAAGGTTGTAAGTTAGTAAGTAAGTAAGGTTGTAAGTTAGTAAGTAAGGTTGTAAGTTAGTAGGTAGGTAAGGTTGTAAGTTAATAAGTAAGTAAGGTTGTAAGTTAGTAAGTAAGTAAGGTTGTAAGTTAGTAAATAAGTACGCTTATAAATTAGTAAGTAAATAAAGTTGTAAGTTAGTAAGTAAATATGGTTGTAAGTTAGTAAGTAAGGTTGTAAGTTAGTAAGTAAGGTTGTAAGTTGGTAAGTAAGTAAGGTTGTAAGTTGGTAAGTAAGTAAGGTTGTAAGTTGGTAAGTAAGTAAGGTTGTAGATTGGTAAGTAAGTAAGGTTGTAAGTTGGTAAGTAAGTAAGGTTGTAAGTTGGTAAGTAAGTAAGGTTGTAAGTTGGTAAGTAA
>JAOTRI020091803.1:0-15528 GCA_028564885.2 Zoanthus sanctaehelenae
GAGTCTCTTTGCAAGCATCGCACCTCAGCATGTTTTTACTTGTGATGCTAAGGTATTCATTCTGATTTTCCCTCACTTGTTGATAAGCACTCACTTTTGGATCCTTCTGCCCGCGAACAGTTTTCTTTCCGCCTGCCTTATTTCTCTGATTTTTTCTCGTCCTCGCAATCGCAGCCTTTTCGGGCTCTTTCAGATCTGCTCCACATGGAACATTTGACAGCCGTTTCCAAGAATTCTTCAAATAATTTTGTAACACATAAGGTGGAAACAATTTAATAATTTTCTGACTGAACGGAGCGGACAGATTTGCTGCGGTATAAGGACGGATCATTAGAAAACAGGCAATAAAAAATTGTAGAATATCCCGGAACTGTCGATCACACATTTTTCTGTATTTTGTGAATATTTTATTTCTTAAAACATATCAAAAATCATGTTAAATCAAAACTATTAAGTGGGCCGTTACTGGCTATATAAATGTGTTTTATCGAACCAGTGAATTATTATACTTCTAAATCTTTTATTTATATTTATATTTATTTATATGAATAGGCTTATACAACTTATATAGAGTATACGGTGTGTGCATAATCTTCAGATTACATATTCTAACTACATAAACGAATGGCTGTATATCATAACCTTGCGCTGCTAATCTCAACAATTTATCCTTGTTGTGAATAAACAGTACTAGTTTTTAGACGTCTAAGTCTCGTATTCATAAGTTTGAATTGTTTCATTCACTTTTTTGACGCTTGTTAACAATCAGACCGATAACAGTTCGTCATGACCAATTTCTTTAATTATTTACATTTTTACTCATTCATGAGCGTGAAACGGGAAATGAAGGAGTATTGGAATTATATGGGATTCTGTTAGCCGTTATGTGTTAGCAGCGCCTTCGAGCCAGTTCAGCGGTAACCACTTCGCTACAGTCATAAAAACCACTCTATTTCAAGCAACTATGACATTTTTTGATTGACATTTCTCATGAAGTGAGTAGCTCATAGAGCCTTTGATTATTCTTATTGTTTATACCAAAGTAAAGGTGCCAAAGTTCGGAAGATAATTTGATTTCAGTCCTGGCCTCTCTCGATCACCTCCTTTTGGAGTACACTTTTTTTATAAGAATCTTTTTTATAAGAACATGAGGCTAAAAATCGCCAAAAAAATTTAAGAACATTTTAAGAACATGCTGAGTGCGGCTGAGAAAGGGTAAAGAACCGACTTATTTATGATGATTTAATTAATACAGTGTTCAGTATTACAAAATTTGCTTGGTCTTCTTGACTAAAGTTTGCAGATAACAATTTTTCATCACAGGTTTTTCATTTACCAAACTGCTGTTCTCAGGTATAATTCTTGAGACAAAATGGCAAGAAAGTCAGTACAAAGTACGTGTACAAATCAATGTATACAGAAAAATACCACATACGGTACATGTATTATTCATATGGTCTAAAATTAGTAAAGATGTTTTATTAACATGTTTAAGAACATTTGAGGCTGCTGATATACTGAAAATATTTAAGATCGTTCAGCCTCAGTCGAAAAATTGGGCTTTCTTATAGAGAAGAGTGTATCCTTTCAGTCACAACTAGTTCCTTCGCTCGCAATGTACTGTATGAGTTATGTTTATCATTATACTGTCCTCGCCCTCGCCCTCAGTTCCAACTATTTTAGGACCCTGAGTGTTGGTCCGGCCGGGAATCGAACCCGAAACCTCCCGCACAGTAGACTGGCGCCTTACCAACTGGGCTAACCAGTCCCTGTATCCCCCAGTGGGGCATAGGGCCGCAGCAATGACTTCTTTCCACTTGTCCCTGTTCTTAGCATTGGTCTGTGCCTCGCCCCATGATAAGCCCATCTCGTTTAATTCAAGTTCAACTGTCTTCCTCCAGGTAGTCTTGCGCCTTCCCCTCTTTTTTTTTGCCTGCTGGTGTCCATCTAAGGGAAACCTTGGGTATCCTCTCTGTTGACATACTTAAGACATGCCCCAGCCATCTGAGCCGACGTTTCTTTATTTCTAGCTCTATACTTGTACACTTGGTCTTCAGATACAAGTATATATCCATAATGCTGTACCAAAACCAGTCAATCCCATCGCCTGAAGAAGACTAGCAGTAAGCAGTCGAATCGTCGCGAGCTATATCTAATCGACTTGTTGTGCCGAGACAAAAGAAAAAACTTATTATCCTACTGCCACGATGAATAACAATCTATTTCATAACTACAGAAACCCTTCCGAACTTTCAGCACAAAACAAAAAAATATGATTTACAATTCTTCTTACTTATTCCAGGGACCGCGCATCGTTTTTGTAGCTACAGTTGAAGTCAGCAACAGCTACTTTGTCATTGCCAGATTTTATACCGGGAGAGACTGAGTACAAGTCCCTTAATTCTCAAACGCACAAAATTTGACTGGCATAAAAGGAAAGACGACACTATAAATGGCAAATCTCAAAGTTTGATGTTAGACGGATGAACAGTTAACAAAATACAGCTGTTCTAGAATACAAGAATTACAAAAGAAATGTATGGTGTCTGGACGGTTTTTCACGTAGCGTCCGGACGCCAAACATTTCTTTAAAAACTATTGTCTGTCTTTCTCCCAGAGATACCCCATGCGTATTTGTGGCTGCTGTAAAATTTTTCGCTTTTAGTTCTTTAGATTGCTAGAAACTGCATGTACGGTCAAAAAGAAAAAAAAAACAATTTCAAAAATTTGAAAAAAGTGGGGGGCAATAGCTCCCCCGATCCCTTCCCACCCCATCCCTATTGCGCAGCTCCTGTATTCAGCTGCTGAATATGGTTCGATAAATATAATAAGTTAACACTGTAGCTAGAATCTATAAACAATGTTTACGTTTTTGAAAGAACATTGATTTTGCAGCATTTCTTATGTCCATCCCCGTCCTTCTCAGCTTTGTCTGCAACTATAAATAGAAAACTTTTGCATTGCAGATGCTGCTAACATTAATGACAGCGGATTCAGTTTTTGCAGTGCCTAGCCTCGTTTTATTACGGCGAAAAGTCACATCTTCAACAATACACATAGAGATGGATGTAGTGTAAAACTACTTTGGTATTTAGGAATATTTAACTTTATATTCAGGCTGAGATTGCAAAATCTGTGTTCCTTGTCATTGAAGTTAGTGGCATCTACAATGATCTGTTATCAGTAATCTTCCAAACTGTGGAAAACAATCAGAGGATATAATGACGTAATTGTACTGCTGGATAGCTGGTTTGTAAGATAATAATATTCTGTTTCACCGTGGCAAAAAAGATTCGGCAATTTTTATATGAAAAAATCTTTCTTGAATATTGATTGCAAAAATGAAAAAAAATAATCATTCTTTTTTTTATCCATATCAACTGGCGAAGAGTTTATTGTTTATTGCGGTTCCGTTTCTATGGTAACAAGAAGTTTAGAAAAATCTTGAAATATGTCTTGAAGAACAAAAAGTGTTTGACATTTTTAAGAAGGGAATGCATGAAAATAATTGGACTTATTCTCCTTTATTTGATATCAACAGTTCGCTTAATACCTCACAACGGATTTGCCGTCTCCAGCAGAGTCCAAAGCGAGGGGCGAGTCGAGATATTCCTTAACGGAATTTGGGGAACCATATGCGATGACAACTTCGATATAAAAGATGCCCATGTGATTTGCAAAATGCTCAAGTTTCCACGCGCCATAGCAGCGGTAAAACAAGGGAATTTTGGTAAAGGCACAGGCCAAATCTGGCTAGATGAGTTGCGTTGTCATGGCAACGAATCTTCAATTTTTAGCTGTCATCATGGTGGTGTTGGAAACCACGACTGTCATCATAATGAAGATGTTGGGGTAATTTGTCAAGACAATGAATGGTTACCAGAACAAAGAGGTATTTTTATCTAAGCGGTGTGCAAAATTAATGATTAATAGGGTAGTGATCCCGGTGTCATGGTCTATCTGTTCTTCTGAGGGCATTTCTCGATGATATTATCTGTGAGCCGCTCCAGCGGACTATCTAAGACCCTCAACAGTCAACCCTTGTACTGATTGTTGTAAAGCGCCTTTGATCATATCCATATGAAAAGGGCGCTACATATATAAACCCTAAGTTATTATTATTATTATTATTATTATTATATTATTAATTCAGGTATATAGGAATCACATTTGTGCTATCGGCCAACTTGAACTCACTAATGGCGACACTAAAGCTACGTTGGCAACATTCATTGCTTCTTAAATCCAAAGTGAAAAACTGTGAGAGTAAATATCAGTTTAGGAGTCATACTTAAAAATGAAAATCCAGTTCGACCTTTATTACATGTAATTACCACAAGTAATTTAGCGTATAGCTGCTATTTGTTCTTTTAAATAGACGATAATTATTTATACTTCTGATATAACTGCATAGCTTCTTCGTTTGTTAATTACAGTTAATTGTCCTTGGTAATTATTTCAGTTGAATTTTAAAGTCTCATAACAAATTGTAATTTAATCTGATCTTCCTCCTATTTTTGCACAGTTCGCCTAAAAACGTTCAGGAACTCGACTGGTAAGGGCAACGTTACCGATGGTTTAGTAGAACTTTTTATAAATGGAGAGTGGGGAACCATATGCGACGATCATTTCGATAAGAATGATGCAGATGTTATTTGCCGCATGATGGGATTTCCTGAAGCTGTAATGGCAGTTACGAGAGGCAAGTTTGGTCAAGGAACAGGAAAAATTTGGTTTGATGACCTACGTTGTTATGGTAACGAGAAATCGTTATTTAGTTGTCAGCACAATGGGATTGGCTCGCACAACTGTTTTCATCGTGAAGATGTTGGCGTAATATGCCGAGATAATAACTCGGATGCCGCAAAAAGAGGTACAAACTTTAAAGTCCTTATATCGCTTATGTTTTATCATGTAGATGAAAAGTATTTAGAACCCTTCGTTGATACTAAATTTAGAAAATTAAAAGGATTTTCACGGCTATTGTTACGTTTTTTGAGTCTCGAAACGTGCAAATTAGACAATTGCGGGACAGCTGTCATTTTTGACCGAGCATGATTCCATTATAAAGTCCTGGGTAATGACGTTGGAGAAGGTACTTGTGTAGCTTTCGGTTCACTACTAACACTGCATGTCAACACAAAATTTTCTTCGTCTACAGTATAAAACACTTTGAAAAATATAGAAATCCAGTTTAAAGTGATTTGCTTGTCATATTTTTCCTTGTAAAATACAAAGGACAGCGAAGGACGTCTGCCTACTGTTACGTCACAGGTACCAGTCCCCCGCGCTCGGTCAAAATATGAATTCCTAACTTCTTTTGATTAAAAAGCACACTTAGTTTCGAAATTTTTCATCGGTTATTCGAATTCTGAGATCATAGACTGACAATAGTTTTCATTTTAGGATTTAAAAAAAGCGATGTAGGGACTTTAAATAACATCAAGACATTACCACAATGATCTAGTATCGCAAGCACTAATTAATTAGTTGCAATTTTTCCCGTTTAGCTATAAAAAAATGTTTTTAGTGTACAAGTTACATTATTATTTTTTTCCATAATTTAATAAATTCTATTCCGTAAAAATGTCATCATTATTATAAATCAATATTATAACTCTCATCATCATCGTTGACACCACCATCAATCGAGCTACTCAGTTGGCCACTACAAAAAATACCAGAGCAATCGCTCTTTGTATCAGAGCAATAGGGCAACCAAGTTACGTCATAATTATTCAAGATGGCGGCGCCCGGGAAATTGCTCGGGAAATTTGAAAGCCAAAACAAGCGTTTTTTTATTTTATTTTTCTCGAATACAAACGATTTCATTGGAAAAAGATTGAGTAATTCCAATTGTAAACATTATGTTCTCTAGTTATTTTGTTGTTTTAGTGGAGGTTCCCTTTAAGTTCGGACAGCGAAAAGGAATGGGGACGAGGGACTCAGAAGGAAGACACTATCGCCTTTCCGTACTTCAAATCGGATCTGGAATTTAATTTTCCTTTCCAACTGGACAGTCTATCCGATCCAGTTTCTTATTGTTGGTCCCAGCGAACAAAACGCGGTTCCTAGAGTTTTTATATGGTTCCAAATTCAATGGCAATAAAACAAAATATTTTGATTAAGTTTTTGTTTAAAGTCAAAAACTTGTTCGAAATTGAAATGAAAGTAACACTTGGCTCAATTCTTAGTTTGCCCCAGTTTGTTTATAAAGTAAAAATTACATTATTTTGTTTATTTATTTATTTTCCTCTTGTGCTACAAAAATATCTTATTACAATAATTATATGTATAGAATATTGCGGCTTGGAGAACTATGAAAAAACCTTAAAGGCTTGTACAGGATAGCCCACCCTAGATCAAGGCAGACATTGATATCATAACAAAATATCATTAAAGAGGTTATTGTTAACTATTTCATTAAAATCTTTGTACAAATCCTATACGGAATATTATAGTATTATAGTATTGGCTATTTTCTCGTGCTAAAATTGAAACTGCTGTGCTCGGAGTCGCTCATATAATATTATCATAACCATATAAACATACAACTTAGGGTGCATTTGTTTGGATTGTTTTGGAGTAAAAATACATTTTGGAATCATATTTTTAAATGTGTCCGGTAATTTTTATTTTTGATCAATGTTTTTCTTGCTGTCAAGCAGGTTGTCAGCCATTTTTTGAGATTGTTGTTACTGTTTTCTTTCATGGTTAGTGCGTCTTACGTCACTATTCCGAATCATTCCCGCTGTTCTGATATCAGGAGCAGAAAAAACGGAAGAGTATTCCAATCAGACTAGGTCCCAAATCAGAATGAACGGAAGAGTATTCCAATCAGACTAGATCCCAAATGAAGCACTCTTCCAAAAAAAATCCACGCCTTTCTATTCCAGAACCTACCAAAACGAAGGCACCCTGATACTTTTGCGTATCATTTAATTAAATCCTTTGTTTTACTAACCCAACAGTGAGGTTGGTTGGAACAAAGAATTCTCTACCAAATGAAGGCCGCGTAGAAATTCTACTAAATGGGGAATGGGGAACCATTTGTGATGATTTTTTTGACATAAATGATGCTCACGTTATCTGCCGTCTGTTGGGTTACCCAAAAGCCTTTGGAGCAATTACCCATGGAAAATTCGGTCAGGGGACAGGTAAAATTTGGTTTGACAACCTCCGTTGCTATGGAAACGAAACATCGTTGTTCAGTTGTCCACATGGTGGTATAGGAGTACATAATTGCAGACACGTTGAAGATGTCGGTGTCATTTGTCAACCGACACAGTCGATTTCACACCTTAAAGGTAATATTGTACCCCATTTAAGGTCTTAAGGACCCAGCTTAGTACCTTGATTGACGCCTGAGGTTCCTGTACCCCATTAAAGGACCCGGCTTTGTTCCTTGAGGGACACATGAGGTTACTGTACCCCATTAAAGAATCCAGCTTTGTTCCTTGAGGGGCAAATGAGGTTACTGTACCCCATTAAATGATTCAGCTTTGTTCCTTGAGGGGCACATGAGGTTACTGTACCCCGTTTGGGGACCCAGCTTTGTTCCTTGAGGGAGACTAAAGGTACTGTTCCCCATTTTGAGGGACACCTGAAGGTATTGCACCCCATTCAGAGACCCAACTTTGTACCATGCAGTTGAGGGACACCCCGCTCAGAAAATTATCCATCAGTGATATTTTTTAAGCGGTCAATTCGGGATCTTATTGAGTCCACAAGACTTAGCTAGATTCAATTTGACTGAAGGAGTTTACAATTCATTTTTTTACAGTTAGCTTTGGCAGCGTCAGTGAAAGCCAATTTTATTCCAAGGGTTCCAAAAAGAGGTGGTTGATTACATAAGTTATCTTTATTTGATTCAAACTTTTGTATTTCTTCAATTTGTATTTGGTTGATCACATTTTTTGTGCTGGTATTTGTACCAGACATATTTTTATATGGTTATCACTAGATTCCAGGGACCTACGGTACATGAACTCGAAGCTTAAGTCTCTTATCTCTGCTTATATCCTTTTACCATGCCTTTGGCTGTGGATTACGAAGGTGGGGGGACTGGGTGAAGGATGAAGATATGGACGAGAACGTGAACACCACGAAAAAGATAAAATTTAAGCTAGTACTTGTGGTTCCATGCTTTTCATTCCTTCTTTTATTTTTCTTCTTTTTAAACCCTTAATCATTTTATTGCCTTCATCGCCATGCAATGAAAAAGCCGTTATTGATTGTCCTAAATTGTTTTTCAAAGCTGTGAATGCTTATCTCGTTATACTGTTTGGCAGTACGCCTCATTGACAGTAGAAATGAAACAAGCAACATAACCGATGGACGTGTGGAAGTTCTTATAAATGGCTTATGGGGTACAATATGTGACGACCACTTTGATATCAATGATGCCAATGTCATCTGCAGAGAGTTGGGCTTTCCTGGAGCTCTTGCTTTTGTCACGCATGGTGCGTTCGGTCAAGGCACAGGAAATATATGGCTTCACAGTCTACGCTGCCATGGTAACGAGACGTCACTCTTTCAGTGTCCGCGCGGTAGTTTTGGAAACTTTTATTGTAGCCATAATGAAGATGTTGGTGTGACATGCATGGACCAAGGCTTTCAACCATCAGCAAGAGGTGTGGCTATTGTGTTAATTTATTTTTATTTATTATTAATACGGCTGATGTGTTAATTTCTAATTATTTATTCTAGGTTAGAGACTTGCTTTGTTTTTGTAAAACGTGAAACAAGAGACAGATAGAAAGGAAAAATGTTGAGGACAAAAGAAAAGACGAAGAAGGGAGGGGTGAGGAAATTTGAGAGAGAGAGTTTGGTTTGTTGATTCTTTTTGTTTAAATGCGGTAGTTTCATAAATAATTGAACTTTGTCACATAAAAGCCGTATAAAACTATCTTCAAATTACGCACTTTCAAACTACAAAATACGTGTAAAGATTTATAGATACTTTTGAAGTTATTAAAAATAAACTCAATTGTAAACTGTCAGATATGTATATATATAGATATAGATATACATCTACATACATGCGTACGATCTCCTAACATGCTTGCATATGTACATAATTATTACCAATATGAGAAAAATTGCTGAGTTTGTATGTAATTATAAAGGAGGGCAAAGTAGGTTTTGATCCTTCTGGTAGAAAAAGTGACCCCATCTCGCAGTCTTTCATGTAAATAGGCCCTAAAATACACAATATTAATTTATCAAGGTGAAAAAGAAAACTTTCAAAATTTAGCAAAAAGAGTTTTGGGTCTAACTTCGTGTAGAAGACACAGAATTAAACAAGGTTTGTGATTGGCCGAAATAAGGTTGGGGTAAGAATCATCTTTCTTTTGATTGGTTCAAAAATCTGTGTCCTCTACACGAAGTAAAAGCCAGAGTTTTTAAATTCGTTAATAATTCATCACGCCAAAATAAAAAAAAACTGTCACCACGGTTTGCAAGTGTGATAAATTAGCATTTTTTCGATTTTATTTCTTTGTTTACCGTCTTAACAAAATACGTATTTTTACCGTCTTAATTTCGTTTAAAGTTATCAGTCTCAAAGTCTTGGTAGGTTCATTAGATAACTTGCATGTTTAATAAATTTTTATCACTCGGTCTTTTGTGCAGTGCGTTTAGTTGGAGTTAGCAACTCATCTTCATCAAAGAATTTAAGCGAAGGTTTAGTCGAACTATACATGAATGGAATTTGGGGAAACATTTGCGATGATTACTTTGACATCACTGATGCAAAAGTAATCTGCCGCCAGCTGGGATTTGCCGATGCAATGGCTGCATTTTCTCGTGGTTATATCAATAAAAAGGAAGGTCAAATATGGATGGACAATGTCCACTGCAAAGGGAATGAAAGTTCCATATTTCAGTGCCCTCACAATGGGGTTGGACTGCATAATTGTATACATTCGGAAGATGCTGGCGTGGTTTGTCTGCCATCGCAAACTCCAATGTTGGAAAGAGGTAATTATTTATTATCTAACAGCAAAGCAGACTATGATTTCTGTAAATAGCGTTTAATGGTCCGATCAAATCTAAATGTTGGAAGCGTCGCCACTGAGAATGTTTTTAAGGCCAACAAACATTCATTGTTTTATAAATAGTCTATATAAGAAGTAACCTTACAACTTAGAAAAATAGTTTATCAAGTGCTTTTTCTTAGATAAATGTGGTTAAAAAGACTCAGGTCAATATTTTTTCTGTCTACGAATCATGAGATGAAAAATAAATCCAGGCGTAAAAGCTACGAAAATGTTGGATTGCATAGAACAACCATTACGGTTGAAACGGGATTTTCCAAACAATTACTTAATTTTTGTAACGTTTTTAAAAAACATTTGACTTTGAACCTATGGTGAAAGGCAAAAATTAACGCAATAACATGTCACAAGCGTAATAAAAATCACTAGTTTAATATAAGTAACAAATTCAATAGCATTGGTTATGTCTGTAATAAAACCACAATCGTAAGCTCTTAAAATAATCTTTGGAGAAGCCACTCCTCTAATTAAAGTTAAAAAAAATATGATATTAATAAGGTTTTTCTTCATCAGTTCGATTAAAGGGTAGCAAAAATTCCTACGAAGGGCGCGTTGAGGTGTTCATGGCTGGATTATGGGGAAGTGTGTGTAATTTTTTCTTCCAAATTGAAGATTCAAGAGTGATTTGCAAAATGCTTGGTTTCCCGGATGTCAAACACACTCTATTGTGGCCGCGGACTAACAAAAGCTCTAATCGACCTATTTGGGTTAGCAGACCGGGCTGTTATGGAAACGAATCATCTATATTCGCATGCAGAAATGTGGTTTATTTACCGTTTTGTCGTGGTGATTATGATGAAGATGTTGGAGTCATCTGTCGAAAAGGAAACACAAGTATAGGTATCTAATATAAACATTCTTACTTTATGAAATGTAAATATAAAACAAGATAGAAAGGTTTTTAAGACACTAGTTAAGAAACATCGTTATACTGCAGTTTCATGCCTGACGCAATCATCAGACTAAAAATTTAAAATTTTGATTATGGAGGACGATCATTTGTGCGAATCAGTACAAGTATAGAATATCTTGCAATTGTCGGTAATGAACGTTGATTTCTTCTGCGCATTGGTCGTTTTCGAAAAACAATTCCGCTGAATTATATTAACGACAATGCATGGCGGGATATTCTATACTTACTTCCCTAAATCTTTCATTTTTTTTGAATTTTTGATAATTAATATATATGAATGGAAAACTAATTTGTTTCGGTTCTAGCTTTCAGTCTAAGCTACATTGTTTTCAATGGGTATTTTTTTTAGTAGATGTTATCATGTGAATACACGGTCACGCATTATTCACGTTGTTGCAATCTTATCTATAGGATTTAACAATTTCAATAGGGTCATTTTTTGGCTTAGTGCAAAAGAAAAGAGCTGTAGCAGCCAATCAACCACAAACTGTCACGATTTTCTATGAAAGCAAAATAAAGGATTTAGAAAATTGAAATACTTTTTTGCTTTCTCTTTTCTGAAATTCAGTCTTACGTCATGTGAGAACGATTTTCTTTGAATCTCAAACGGGGCAAGGACAAAACATGGTTCATGGGTTCATGGGTTCATGGACCACTTGTATGGACCCCCTGTTTTTTACATAGAAAAAAACGAAAAAACAATAATGATGATAATAATAATAATAATAATAATAATAATAATAATAATAATTGTAGAGAAAGGAAAAGAAATAAATCATTTTAACAAGATTAATTTCCCCAACGTAAGAAGAAACCAAATCAACAAGCAAGCTACAAGCCTTTTAAGTTCAATAAATGATAACATACATTTCTTTTACCAGGAGAAGCCATCTTGAAAACTTTTTTTGCCCCTAGAGCACAAAGGATCTGGGAATAGAATGTGAAGACACTCTTTCAGACAATGCCTGGTTACTATGCTGCCTGCTACGATCTGCTCCATTGAATTGAGTTTGTTTTGCATTATTTTATATTTTTTGTTTTTATTGTTATTGTTCTTTCATTTTTTAGGTAAAAAACAGGGGGTCCATACAAGTGGTCCATGGACCTGGTCCGTATAACTTTACAAGTAGTCCATGCACCCGATCCAGAGAGGGGATCCATGGGCCCATAGTCTGTGTTTTTCCCTTGCCCATTCTAACGAGTCTTTCGTCATGTTAGACTCTTGATGAATCTTGTGTCATGTCAATTAGCTTATAACTTTTTTCTTTAAGTTTTACTGATATTAAAGTAGAAAGCTCAAACGGCAAATATTTACAAGAGTCAATTTTAATAATTACAGGTCCGAAAAATGTAATTGCGACTGGAATTACTTCAAGCTCCGCAATTGTTCTATGGGACCAGCCAATGGTAGAACCATCAGACATCGCTGAATATCGCGTCTTTGTTAACGGACCTGGTTCAACATTTACGGCTGTCGTGCAAAGGAGTAGAAGTTTTGTTTTAGTTGAAAATCTGAAACCTTCCTTGGTCTACAATATTTTTGTGGAGACTCTCGATAATTATGGTAGAACGGCTAAAAGCCTGGAGTCACATTTTAGAACAAAATCAGGTAAAAATATTTTTTTTAATGTTTACAATAGCTTCCGATATCCTTTTCTTGCAATCTGATTGGCTCCCGTTACTTGCGATACAAACACTGTTAGTTGATTTTGAGGCGAAAATCACAATGACAGAATCAAAAGCGCACTTTCTAAGTATAGAAAAATGTTTACATTCGCATCAATAACTAAGGCTACGTTCACACTATACCGAATAGTTTTTCGCAACGGTACGATAGCTATCCGGTATTGTGTGAACAGGGCCAAAGCTACCACGGCGCAAGACGTATCCGGTACGCAACGTATCACTTTTGAAAGCGTTCCGTTCGGGTACACTCTGGCACAAAAATTGCTCCGGAACAACCGTTCCCAGTGTGAACGCGCGGCCTATATCTGATATGATTTTTGAGACGGTACGATAGCTACCGGTATGGTGTGAACAGGAGCTAATACATTTTTGGTCTCAGGAAACCATTTATCAGCTCTTAAACATTCCGCTTCGCTCCATTGATCTCATTCTGTTTGAAACACCAAAAATAAACAGTAAAACAATTAGTAAATATTAATTGCTCTTGGCGTCGAGATACATATCTACAACTATTCACCGCCGTTTTGTGGAATAAACTCAATTTCCTCATATCTATCGTAACATTACAATGTTTTGCGTGGTGAACTTGATTAAAAAATAAACTGATACACGAAACATTGAAACTTGCAGAATTTGCAAATAACAATGGAAACAGCTGATGCAGGTTGATAATATTATCAATATGACAAAGATGACTATGGCGATAACGATGGTGATGACAACGACGATGACCGACGATTACGATGACGACGACGACGATGATGACAACGATGATGATGGCGATAATAATGATGACGATGATGATGATGATGATGGCGATAATAATGATGACGATGGCGATGATAATGATGACGATGGCGATGATGATGACGATGATGATGATGATGATGGCGATAATAATTATGATGATGGCGATGATAATGATGATGATGGCGATGATGATGACGATCGGCGATGATGATGATGACGATGATGATGATGATGACGATTGACGACGACAACGAACGATGATGATGGCGATGATGATGATGATGATGGTGATTCCACGTTATATTGCCGGTTAGTTGGGAGAAAATACATTCCATATATTGGCGGAGTGGTGCAGCCATGGAGCCATTTTCTCCCAACTAGCCGGCAATACAATGTGAAAACACCGGCTAGGAATCGCAATTAGTCTTTTTATTGCAATTTTTTCAACATTTTTACGTGCGTAAATGTTGAGCCAGTGATTCCACGTTATATCACGTCCAAAATGTTAATTGAATTGCGATATCCAAGAAGATCGCAAATTGTTTTAATAAGTGATACATAAGTGTTTTGTTGTACGATGTTCATAAAGGAACCATAGTTTTTTTTAAAACTAGTAGCAACTTTATCTTAAATTGACGTTGTCAATTTCATACTTTTGTCAAAACTCTTTTTCAGTTTTTTTATAACAGATATTTTTACTTCATTCCTCACTTTTTTTAGCATCAGATTTTCCTTCACCGGAGATCGTTCAGTTATCTGTTGAACGAGTAAAAACAAACGCCTCGGACAATATTGTTTTAGTGTGTAAATCAACTGGAAGTCTGCCTTTGAATTTTACATGGCTTAAGGAAGGATCAGTACTTAGCAAACAGACCTCATTCGCACCAAGTACGAATCTTGTTGTGGAGACCAATGGCGTTGGTTCCTACACGTGCCAGGTAGAAAATGCTGCTGGGAAGGACTCAAGACGACTAATAGTGACAAAAGAAAATATAAGAACTTTGAAACAGACGCAAAACCAAGCACCAATCCGGGGTATATACTACATTGAAAGGGGAACTGAACCCTCAAAATAACTTTTGATTGTTTGAAAATTTAAGCATAGTTTAACAACTATGTTAAGTTGGTTTAAGCTGTGAGCTGAGCAGCTCCAAAAAATTCGATATTTTGAAACGAAAAGAAAGTATTTGATTGACGGCTCATATGTAGTGTCAGCGGTTATTTATGCCGTAGGTTACGATAAAAGGATGATTAAAACAAGAATTAAAACATGGTTACTGTGCGTTATTTGGCTGTAATAAAGGAAAAATCTCCGCAAGACCTTATAAATTGTCCCAAAAATATCAAAATTTCGAAGTAAACTATCATATTTATGCTCTAAATATACATCATATCACACCGCTGACAATTAAACTTGAGAGCACGGTATTCTTCGTTTCTGTATTCAATTTCTGTGATTTGACTAACTGAAAAAATACTTCCCAGAGTTAATCTACTACACAAACAGATTCAAACAAAACTATAGGTTAGTTTTAGTATTCAGTTCTCCTTTAACTAAATAATGATGTTTAGAATGAAAATCTGAGAGTTGAAAAAAATATTTCTAAAGTTAAGGCAGCGAATGAGGGATATTTTACGAGAACATTAACTTAATATTATCCAACATGTAATTATTTTCTTTTTATTCCTTAGTTATGATTGTTTTGAAAGGAAAAAAAGGAAAATAAGACAACGAGGTCATCTTCACTAGTGAGGATATGGAAAATATATCAGTTGTATTCCGGATGTAGTTTTATATAAAACTTACGAGTGACGTCCTTTATAGTAAAACACTCATATCTATGTAGGAAAATCGAAATATTTGTGATTTAGTTGCTGATTCAGACTCTTAACACGTTGTTAATATAGCAAATATAGAACGGACAATAATGGTTTAAACCCAATCTTCTTTTATAACTTGCATGCCAGGCGCGGATTTAGGGGTGGGCCGGACGGGCTGCGGACTCCCCTTTCGGTGGGATAGCCAACGTTAATTTTTTAAATATTTTAAATTCTGTGAAAGTTTGATGTAACTGCGATCCAGAAAGGTACAACATGTTTAAAATACGTAATAAGGTGAAC
>JAOTRI020091814.1:0-15524 GCA_028564885.2 Zoanthus sanctaehelenae
TTATTGATACTAGCAAAGACAAAAGGAATAATTATTTGAAATGAAAACGTTATATATAATTATAACGGCTTTGATATATAGACATTTTATGAATAAGCTAAATCCTTATACGAGCCCAGCGGCATATCTCCGGTTTCTGTAGTGTTAAGCGGATGAGAGTCTTTGACTTCCCCTGGCCAAGGGAAATTAATCCACCGCAGGTCAGCTCCCACCAAACGCTGGTACTCATTTACCTACCCCGGAAGGATGGAAAGCTGAGTTGGCTTTTAAGCGGAAAAGAAGGTCACACAAATATTTGAAGTTCGGCAATGTGCCGAGGTTCGAACTCGAAATCTTACCAACTGCGCGCCAACCACGTCCGCCCCATTTTATGAATACCTTATAAATAAATAGTTTCTTAGCTGGAGCCAAATATCTGTTTCAGAATAATGGAAGTGCAAAGAAATGGCTTTCATGACAGAGTTTTTAAGAAAGATGGACTGCTAGCCATTTAGTTTTTTGAGTTGCAATTGTTTGACTGGTAGTCAGTGACCTAAGAAAATTTCCAAGTGTCAAATGATTATACTGCAGTAAGGAGTGCCTAGCGTAAACTAGAAACTGAATTTCAAATGAAGCACTAGTTTCTTAATTGCTAGACAGTTTTTTAAAGATATAAAACATTTGATGTTGGGTAAACTTGTAAGAGCTATATTTTTTTTAAAAAAGATGGACTGCTGGTCCTTTACTGTTTTGAGTTGCGTGACACTTTGTAATTTTATGGCGTTGCAATGATCATTTTTAGTTAGTGACGTTTCAATGAAATTAACAGAGAAGAATAATCGAATACAATGTTTGCTTTAATAGGTTACCTGTTCATTTTTTGCTACGTTAATATGGCGTAAAATGAAAGCTCGCTCAATAAAAAAAGTCTTCTTTACCACAATATTTAATTAATCTTCTTTCCCCCCCTTGACTAAAAACGCTGTGCCGCCCCTTCACCCTGCTTCAGTCTTCTAATGCCATGTCCCAGTTATTATGCCAAGATAATTTCTTTATGTCACACTTGGTAGCCCAAGTAAGCGCTTAGATAGGCGTGTAGTTTGTTTTAGTTCGTGTCTGTTAAAATATCCAAGTTTAAAGTACAGTTTTAATTAAATTTTAGATTTTCCAAGTTTAAATTCTAATTAAATTGAAAATTTTACATCTTTATTTAAATCTGGCTGTTGAAAGTTGAACCGCAGCGTTATGGCGTTAATGAGAGTTCGTTTCACGTTTTTGAAAAAAAACAATGATCAAAACGAATTTAGTTTTTCTGTAAATGAACAGCGAAAAGTGTAAAATAATTATCTATAATACTTAAGTGCTTATTTTTATTAACATTCTCGTTTCTTCTTTTTATAGATATTATGTCTTTAAGTTTAATGAGAATAGCGGTTGAACATGACGAAAGAGATGGCTGTCGTAATCGCAGTGAGACATGCCGCACATTCAAACGAGGTAAGAGCACACTTATTAATCGTGAGAAACAAACTCATTTATATTTGTATGTTCTGACGCAGTTCATTAGAAAATTTTTTTGATTCTAAGTCTTTTAAGAGGTTCCGAGTAAATGCAAAAAAACATGAAAGCTTTTCGAGTCTGTAAAAGAATCTGTATACAAACAAACTGTAACAACAGTATATGATATTTTTCTCTTATTTCTTTCTATATATATCTACACACCGAACGCATTCCTATTACATTAATCTACACATAAATATAAGCGTACCTAAAATTTACGATGTTCAACTTACCAATAGAGAAAAATACCGCCCTGGGAACCCCTAGAGTTACCATCTATATAACATTGTCCGGCTGCGTTGGCAACGTGGTTGATCCTTGTGCCTTGTGGTGTAGTGGTTAACACGTCGGACTAGAAAACCGAAAATGTGGGGTTCGAATCCCGCCAAGGGCTAGCTAGCTATATATGATATTTTTCTCTTATTTTTTTTCTATATGTATCTACAAAACGAACGCATTCCAATTACTTCAATTACTTTTTTGTTTTAGTTCGTGTCTGTTAGGAAATCCAAGTTTGAGTACAGTTTTCTTTAAATTTTAGATTTTTAAAGTTTCAATTTTAATTAAATTGAAAATCTTACATTTTTATTTAAATTTGGCAATTGAAAGTTGAACCGCGAAAATGAACTTACTTATGGCGTTAATTAAAGTTGGCTACACGTTCTTGACAAGACCAATGGCATAAATGAATGTACTTTTTCAGTTCTGTAAATGAACGCGGCGAAAGGTGTAAAATAATTCTCTATCATACTTAAGTGCTGATTTATATCAACATTCTCATTTCTTTTTTTTATGGATATAATGAAAATAGCGGTTGAACATGACGAAAGAGATGGCTGTCGTAATCGCTGTGAAACATGCCGCACATTAAAACGAGGTAAGTGCACACTTATGAATGGTGAGAAATAAACTTATCTATACTAACATGTTCTGACGTCTAGAACAAATTTTAATAAAAAGAACACATTTAAAAATAGTATCTACCACTACACAAGTGAATAATGCTTTTAGCGCACGCTGATTGGCTAACTCGGAGGTGAGTAAATAGCCCATGTACTATTCACCATCGGGCATCACAACAAAGGTAATATAGCTTCCGGCTTCGCTTCGGTTTAAAAACAATTCTTCAACTTGGTGAAAGTGGTTGATATTTTCCACATGCTTCTGATAAATGTCCATCACTATTCACTTCTACTTTGGTTCGCACATGTACCTTATGGTTATCTCTCGTTTAAGATGCGGAAAGAAAATAAGCATTTTGTTCTGAATTTTTTGCTGCATGGTACCAAGTAATGAAAACCATGCCAACAAGAAATTTCAATTTGTTGTTTCAAAAGAAGTCTTCTGGGGTTAATGACTATCCATTGCGCTATATTGAAAGTATATTCGTTATCCTTGATTGTTCAAAGGTGCAGTTGTTTTGTCTGAAGATGTTATTGAATATCAGTACACATGAAATTTGCGTACTTGAATGTTTCTTTGCGTTATTGAAGCTAATAATAGTGCTAATGAATGCCAACCTCGTTCCCATAACATCTTCCCTGGCTTAGGGGTTGGGGCGGAAAAGGCCCATGGATCGGCCAGTGAATTCTTTATATTGATTGGTTGACCGTTTTTAAATAGTTCATGCAAAACCAGGCTAAACAAAATTAATATATGCTCATGAAGGCCGCGCGGCAAGTTTCCCTGCATTTCCTGGAACAAAATAGCTGTTCAAAATTTTCTTTTGACTCAAAATCAAAACATATATGCATAGTAGAATTTGAATAAGTTTCAACCATAAATAAAAACAAAAATATTTAGTTTTAATGCTTTCTTTTTATTTCTACGTTTTTTAATGCAAAAGTATTCTAAAGTAGCATAAAAATTCTTTCGTGAAATTCAACATATATAAAAGAAGCAAAATTATTGCCATTTTGTGCTGGCCGCAATAAATGGACATAAATGTATATAACAACTTATGACTAAAAGGAAAACATAAAACTTTTACTAAATTAAGATCAATACAAAAGAAAGATTTGAAATCTATGTTTTTGTAGTTTTATGCCCAGAAATAGTGTTAAAATCAAGATTTAGTTCATGTGTGTCTCTTCACAAAACTTGATGAAACGCCATGTCGATTGCACAAATAGTTCCCGGGTGCATGTAAGCATGCAAAGTTTTGTTTCGCTCTTTTGAAGGTTTTACAAGGAAATCTTGTTATAAATGGAAGCAAGATATGTGAATAAAGACATTGCCACATCTGGATAAAAGTTCTAAGGGCAATACATAAAAAATTATCTATAAATCATTTTCAACTTAACCTGGCAAGACCCCACGTGGAGTTTTCAAATGCGTCTCGAGTCTTGCAACTTTCGTCTGTAAATTGTAGTTTCTCAAACATAACTTCATTTATAACTCATCAATGTTATTCTTGAAATGTCTCGACTGCGCCTCGTTAACTATTTGCCCGTAGAAAACTCGGGCTCGTAGTCTAATTGTTAATTATAGTACTTACAATACCACATTTCCATGTCTATGTTCTAGAGTTGGGCCCATTGCCATATAATAATTATTATATACAGTACATGTAAGGAAAAATTCGCTAATGTCTGACCTTACCCATCATTAATCTTTTTGTGGTTGTCATTGTTATCCTCAATCAGATTCACTGGCTCGCTTCAAATGGTAGAACTGAACTTCTAGGTGAGCTTTTGCAAAACAAGCAGGATGTTGATGTTGAGGTATGTATGTATATATGTATGTTTGAATGTACTATTTTGTCATGGTGCTGTTTGAGGCATGTACAGTAACTCAACCACAGGGTAACAAGAAGACCAGCATTCCTGTAGGATATATGGGCGTCACACAGGTGGAGTAAAATATTAATATTGTCTTTCCTCTTTCCCTTGACGCTACAATAAAACTGCAGATGAATTAATGCAACTTCTAGTGCAGGAGCATCGTAAAAGATTTAGGTTTTTCAGTAGCTACAGCCTGCTATCAGTATTTTTATGGCTGTATTATCAGGGTTGTCAAAGTATCAATTATATGTCTGCAATCGTCCAGGGCTTTCAAAATGTTTTGAAGTAGGTGGCTGGCGAAACAAAAGTTGGCGTCTGTGACTAAATTTCACTTGAAACACCGAGTCTCTTTTAAAGTTGTGTTCAACTGAGTCTATTCAAAAATAAGCGGCGGTCAAACGTAAAGTAACCGGCGGAACTCCGCCGGTCGCCGGCTTGTTTGAAAGCCCTGAATTCGTCGTATTTTTCACTCAGAAAAATGTTCCAGCTTCTCTATATTATAGCTTGTCGTCCAGTTTTTAGCTATGAAGTTGCACGGCACTGAAGAAAGTAAATCCGAATTGTAATCATTAAAGTGAACTTAAAAGGAAGGAATAAAAATATAAGTTTGAAAATAATTGAAATTCGATTTTGTCTCCCAGTGATTGGTAACATATAAGGTATTTTTCAATTTGGTAAATGCAGAGAAGAGAAAGTCTTGGATGAAAAACGAAATGAGAATGATCGAGGTGACTCCCCTTAGTACAGTTTGTTACATTTCTGGCTTAATTTTTCTGACAGCCCTGTTCATTAACTTCAAGTAAGGTTTATGTAGTACACATGCTAATATTTCTTTCTGAAGTTTTGTATTGTTTTGCTATAATATTTCTCACAATTTTCTTATCTGTAATTCTGGTGCAGTAGTTTCTTTGTTGGTGATAATGTTAGTCGATTATTAAACAAGAATCAGATCAGCATTACCTTACCTTTACCTTAATTCTCTCCACGCCACAAGGCGCATAAGGCCGTTACGCTCTCTTTCCACATGTTACGGTCTTTGGCTGCTATTTTGGTGGCGTTCCAACTTGACCATCCAGCGGTGTTATGTTCTTTCTCTATAGTTCTTTGCCATGTAGTCCCTTTGCACGTTTCCCTTCCGGCTGCCATCAGCATTACCCTTGCATTATAAATCATATTAACAAGAAAGCTTAAAATTTACGTTTTACAGGACTCGCAGGGACAAACAGCAATCCATGTTGCATGTCTTAATGGGCACACGGTAGTAAGTATTTGTTTAGAATGAAAATATAACTGGAAGCCGATTAACTGGACGTGTAAAACAGCAGATGGAAAATGGAGAAGAAAAATAACTGTTTTTAAACCACAATGCTTAGTTTAAGAAATTAATATTCAAATATAAATGTGACCCAATTTCCCACCAATGGTGAATGAAGTTTCCATCCATACAAGGTCAGTAAAAGGAGTATTAGGGCGGTCAGCTGGAATCTCATCCATGATGTACTAGTGAACATCTTTAACAGCGGAGTCATCCCTTTTAAAACACTACAGAAGCTAGACTCAAACCTCGGCTCCAAAATGATTGTAGATTTACTGTAAAATTTATTCTAGTTTATAAATTGTTAAGTTTATTTACAGTATTTGACAAGCTGAAGATTCCTTCAGCTCCAGTATTTTTAATGCGTTCTCAGTTTTCAAATGCAGGCAAACGCCACAAGTGCTGTAAGCCAATCGAGGCGTAAATGCGTACGCAGACGTTGCTTTTCAAACGAAGGCGCATATTCTTTTTGTCTTTAAAAAATTACAAAATCTTGCTTGCGTTCGTGCTTTTAAAAGAGTTTTTCTACATCTGTAATTTAAATACAGGCTCTTTTTTGTAAAAGCAACTTTATATAAACAACGAGGCTCAAATTGACCGAAAATTAAGAACAATTTATGAACAAACTCTGTTTGAGACTCTTAATATCTATGAAAATGATTTTGCGCAGAGACTTCACTAAAACTTATAAATTAACCCAGCAACACAACATAAAACACAAGAAGTCTTACGGTGTTTTACATTATTTTATTCAAAATACAAGGCACATCGTTTTGCAAGCCTTGATTGTCTCCATTATGTTTTTCCTCAATATGAGCTGCAAGAAATATGAACACAATTAAGAACAATTAAATTTAGAACAACGAACCTGGATGGCGCAGTTGATAAGATCTCCGTCTGCTTTCCAAACCACAAGGTCTTTAGTTCGATTTCGGCAGTTTGCCGAGATTCTCGAATATTTGTGGGCCTAAGCCAACTCAGCTTTCCATCCACCCGGGGTTGGTAAATGAGTACCAGTATCTACTCGGGGAGCTAACCTACGATGGATTAGTGTCTCGTCCAGGGGGAGTCACAGACTCTCATCCGCTGAACACTACAGAAACCGGAGACAAGTGCCGGCTCCATGAGCCTCTAGGCTCGAAAGGATTCAGCTTTTAGCATTAAAAAAAAAACGTGTAGTTTCAGCATAATTTTCTATGCCTTTCACATTTATTAGAATTAGGCCGGTCTGTCTAAACTGCGGGGAAAACTAGGGAGCAGTATGTTTATTTTTTTTGCAAACCCCGTTTAAAAAGTTTGGATTGTTAGATGTACAGTATACACTGGTGCATGTTATAATTATGTGAGTTTGTACAGTGATTCCAATTTACTTTTAGTCTTGCAGCACTATGGGCGATACTATATGCTCTACGTCAGTATCTAAAACTCATAACTATTTTTATTGCAGACTGTATCATATCTATTGGAGAAAAATGCTGACATTGAAAACCAAGACTACAAGGGTTGTACTCCTCTCTTTTTTGCATGCAGGTGCATTATGATATTATATTTTAACTCTTTTAATGGGACTTTTGAACCGAAAGTGTCACTCACTCACTAGAGCGTCATTGTAAAATCTTGAGCCACAAACTAGTCGGTCAACAGCAACTAATATTTAGACTTTATGGCGCAAAGTTGTCCGGTTTATTGAACAATTGAACGTGAAACAAGAAATCTAACACAATTCGAATTGATAATAGAATCTGGAAATCTAAGAAAGCAGTGAAATAAGTGGTACTAGAGGCACGATATAATCCACAAGTTTACCACTGATCATAAGTACCTTTGAATGGTGTTTGGAACTGACCGTATAATAAGACATTGTCAAAATATCCTTTGACATCGAAGTCCGAACATGTACAAAAAAGTTACTGAATTTTGAGGTAGCCGTATTAAATACATAAACTTAGATAAGCTTTGTTTGTTTAATTAGTTTATTTATATTCTTTATAAAGCTCGTTTATCATTATCCTTTGGAGACAACTCTTTTCTGTCTATCCGTTGGTTTCCAACAAAAGAAGTCCGGAAAGGTCTTCTTTTAATCTATGCAAGTTTAGTATACTATGCAAACGAGAATTCATGTCTTCTATACCTGAAGCCTTTTAATCTTGAACTTTTTTGCTTTGTATGAATGTTGACAAACCAGTAAAGCTAAGTACGCATGGACTATAAACAATCATTCTGGGCATAAAGTCCATCTTTGTTTGTATACAGTTTTGTAAATAGACATTAATTTGAGTGGTTCACTGTTTCTAGACACGGTCATGTGGACTGCGTCCGACTGCTGTTGGCTCGTGGAGCAACTCTCGTTAGTAACCAGGATGGTGAGTCGCCCTTGGAAATCTGTGTTAAGGTAAGTTTAGTCAAATAATTTCATTTCCGCCTTTCTACAGTTGAGTCAGTTATACCTTGATTATCGTGGTTCTTTGGTAATACACTGGATAGTGTTTATTCCACAAAAACCGTGACACATATTCCTAAAATTGTTACTGCGCTAAACACTTTCAGCCCAGTTGCTCACTGACCTTCAGTTTTCGTAGTGTTAAGTCGGAGAAAGCAATTGACTTTCCCTGGACAGGACACCAATCTAGCATCGCAGGTTAGCTACCAGTCAATGGTTGCTGGTACTTTGTTTACCAACCTCGTGGAGATTGAAACCTCAGCTAACAGAGCTGGGATCCAACACAGGAACTTCATATTAATTTTATCAATTATTCCATGAGCCTGCGTTGGATGTGAGAAGGTGAATAGCCAACGACGTGGGTAGCCCGAGTTGGCTATAATCATTTTATATCCAACAAGCGCTAATTTAATAATAATTTTATTAAACTTTAATTTCATGAGTTTTCAGAACCCTTCGATACGATGCAATATGTTATTTCTTATATTTTATTCCATATATGGTCATTTGATATATGAGCTGATAACCGAGACTGAATGAACCAATCAAAACGCAAGAAACACAATGTTTGAGATGGAAATATAATATAACTTATGTACTAAACGCTTTTCGTCTTGGTATAAATTATATCCACCTCCCCTTTAGGGGATAGTTGTTCACTAAACATGGTTGAAGTACTGATCTGCTTCATTAAACGTTAGTTTTTCTGGAATTTCTTAATATAGGGTGGATATGATGAGGTTTGCCAGCTGTTAATAGGAACATTTCCCCACTTGCTATCACCGCTACTAAAACTCGCACAGAACAAGGACTATGAGGAAACCAAGGTAATCGATGAACAAACTTGTTTTCACTGGTATGCATGGTTAATACTACGGAACTATGCATTATGGATACTCTACATCGTACATTTTAATGATGCTTTGGTCTTGAGACCATCAGACTAATATTTGGAAACAGTTGTAGTAATACGTGTTTATCATATAATTATCCATAAAATACTTATATTTCTCCTTTCTTCGCTACGCGCACTTGTGAGATATTTTTTCAACACTCGAAGATAAAATCCGTATCTCCGCGCGCCTATGCAATACCCTCTATTTCATTTCCAAGGGACAATAGTGGATATACTAAATGTGAAACGGTGATTTGTATTTTTACAGCTAAATTTTTTACGAACCTAGTGACCCAAGGCGCTGGCGCTTATCCCCGGTTTCAATTCCGTAGTGTTAAGTGGATAAGAGTCTTTGACTATCCCTGGAGGAGACACTAATCCATCGTAGGTTAGCTCTCTGCAGACGCTGGTACTCATTTACCTACCCTGGAAGGGTTGCAAGCCGAGTTGGCTTAGGCAGAAAAGAAAGTCACAAATATCTAGAAAGCAGAGATCCTACCAACTGTGCCAACTTATCGAAAGACTTAAAAATGAGAAGATTTTGCTTTAATATTTGTATTATACATTAATCATGCTTTGGTATTTAACGTATAAAAATGATTGACTTGTGAATATCAGAAACCTTTGTTTTTTTTCAGAAGGGTCCTGTGAAAATAGATTACTCTAGATTGCTTGTAACCTGACAGACTGTCTCAGATTCTAGTTTTTTCATAAACTTGCTTTCCCGCCAATACGTGCTCCAGTATACAAATAATAAATAAAGATACGTCTTCTTTAAAAAAAACCCTGAAATTTGTTTTAATTTAAGGTTATAGAAATATTCTCTCGGACCATGTTTTAACATTTTCTTAAAAGAAAATTTAAAATTTTACAGATTCTCAAAATACTGAAGTTTCTTTGCGAGAGTAATATCGGATTGAATGGTAAAATATTGACGAACCTTGCAGAGCAAGCGAATCAAGCTGGTCTTGTCTTGTTAAGGTGAAGTAAGAATTTTTTTTTGTTTAGTTCAGACCAGATATATGTACAATATTCCACGGGCGTTGTATGTAATTTACTAGCTAGAGCTAAATCATTTACTAGCCTAGTGGCGCATGAAGTTTTGAGCATATCTCACTCATTATCTCCTGTTTGTGTATTTTAACCAGTTGAGAGTCTTGACTCCCCCACATATCGCAGCATACAGTATATAATAAATACGTCTCCTAAATGTACCCAATCTTGAATATGTAAGGCTACAGCACTTTTATATGCACGATGCCGGTTAAACGTTTGATTGGTCAAAACTTTGTTCATTTTGGCGTTTTGTCTGCATGAGACCAGACTTGTGAATTGTACACAAATTTGACCTGTTAGATGTACAATTCTTTTGTCCTGCAAAGTCGAGGTCACGTTTTTGTCCCGTGCCGTCAAAAAGGATGATCCTTAAATGTTGTATGCTCTTTAATCGGGTAAATTTTCTTGCGGTTGGAGGTTTTTAACACAAGGTTTAAGTACCTGGCTGCACGCGATCAATGGCTGGCAAATAACTGCGGACTCTACTTAAGTCGGTCTTGTGCAAAATCCGACTCAGTTTCGTGACAGACAGTGTGTTCAGAACATATAGGTTGCCTTGTTCCAACCACCCAGTCAATCTAAAATGATGTTGTAATGGTTAATCTCATTAGCTGGACACCTCTGCTTCAACTCCCATCTACATGGCGCATGCTTCATGGTCTTCTCAGAAGTCTCCTTGTCACGGTTGCTCACCCAGGGGCAGCTTACTTCTAACGCTATCACTTGTTTCTCTTTGTTTTTAACTACCCTAGCATCTACTCTATTGCTCTGAGCTCTTGGTACTCCCCATAAACTGGAACATCCCAAAACGCCTGTACTTCTGCTGTTTCATAAACTGGCTGTGGCTTGATGGATGAGTGCCACGGGGGAACAGGGTCTATCTGGCCAATTTCAAACATGATCTCAAAAAAACAGGACCTTCAGCACCACATCAAGTCTTGCAAGGTACATGGTCTGTGCAAGTGCGGAACATGCAGATAAAATATGAGAAAAGCTCTCTTGCTCTGACCCACATTGCCTACATACAGGATCGCTACCATCACTCACACATATCTTGTTGATAGAATAAAAACGTGTGGGTAATAGTTGTTCGTAAAGTTCAAACATGCCAGCGATAGTGTGTGTTGGGCAGTTTCGCCAATCGCTCAGCTACCAAAAGCATCGCTCGGTACTCAGCTCTCCATCTTTTTGCCTTACTATTTTAAAAATTATAAAAACAAAACAAGCTTTCTTTGCCATTTCTGTTCAATAACTTCCTTCTGTAACACAACCTGGATCAGGATATTTGAATTCTAAATCCAGTTCATACTCCTTTGCATACACACTCTCCGCGCGTTCCTCGAAGTCCCCTACCATCTGCAGGCCGGATCTCGATTCTGGTATAAATTTACCGCTGCTTTCATGGAACGCAACCCCCTATCGCCATTCTTCCGAGGCAGGTGTATATATAGCAACAATGTTGAAGCACAGCGGTGCTTGCCCCCATTGCTACTACAATTTTACGATCCTCTCTATGTACTTATTTGGGTTCAGTTATTGGCCAGCTTCGAGTCCTCATGCAGTAACTCATGGTTGGCATCGCAAACTGATTGCATGCAACAACACGATGCAAGTCCAAGAGGGGACTCCAACAAATTACCGACATTCTGCGGCGATACTCTCTGAAAGCACACTCTAGAGCAAGGTTCTCTTCTTACTTAAGATTTTCGAGCACAGCTAAAAACCTGTACTGCACTCCATTTTCCAAACTCAGTATTTTAGACCACGATTATCAGCCACACGCACCCCCTCCCCTCCCCCTCGAGCTCCTTAAAGTGGGCAACCAAAGATTTCTTGGGATTCAACTCTAGTCCCACGTCTTCCATTGCCGTCTTGGCCAACTTCATCACACTGAGCCTCGATTCTGGTGCTGAAAGGATCTTCAGGTCATCTATGTATAAAAGACCCGTGACTGGCTTAGATAGCCAGATATTCAACCTCCTGCCCCGTGGCTTAAAGATCCAGCTATTACAGAACTCAAGGAACGGAGAGATCTGCAGCCAGAGTGAGAAATAACAAAGAAACTTGGGAAAAGTTCCGTGCCGCGCCTTAAAGAATTAATTAAATCAACTAAGAGAAACTTCATGAAAAGAATGTTGTCATCTAAGAAATCAAACGAAGTGTGGAAGGTAATTCACCGTATTCTACATCCAAGCCCGCAGCGAATAACTATATGCAACCGGACAAGTTAAATAATTTCTTTGCATCCACAGCCGAACGTACCATTGGCACCGACGCCCAACATGTTGATGATTATACCTCAATTATAAATTTGATTCAATCTCAAATCAGGACAGTTACTCTTAAAGAGATCATCCACGAGTTACGCAACATTCGATCAGACTGTTCAACTGGTCCTGATAACATACCCGCATACATGATTAAAATGGTTGCAGATTATCTGGGGTCTCCGCTTACTGATGTCATCAACACCTGCATTAAGAACTTGTACTTTCTTTCTGCTTGGAAGCTCGCACGATTCTTAAAGGGAACCAAATTAAATCCGAGGAAGACTTACTTATCGAAAGAGACAAACGACGACTACTGTACTTCAAACTATACGGGATGACATAGAAAAAGCTATGAAACGTTCGGAGGTAACTATCATAGTCTAAATGGACTTCTCTAAAGCTTTCGATACGATCTGCTTCAGAAATCTTATCAAGATGATTAAAGGTTTTTCTAGAGATTTTCTGCTATGGACACTCAATTATGTTATGCATCGTCAACATTTCGTACAGATCGAAGACTCGTTTTCAGAGATTAAAAGCGTGAATTTTGGGGTTCCCTAAGGCTCCACCTGGTCCCTGGTGTTGTTTAACATTTGTATGTTGCTGATCTTCAAGACAACGTAAATGCCAATGTTTCTAGTATGCGGACGACACAACAATCTATGATCATTCCAAAACATCTCACCTAAATAGCTGTAGAAACACTATCTACCAATCAGTTAATAAACTAAGTGTCTGGTCTAAGGAGAGTACCCTCGCCTTTAACAACGACGAAACTAAGGTTATGATCCTGTCCCCCCCACAAATCATCACCTTGACGGGTATGATTCTAACATCGCAGTCAGCAACTATAAATTACAACGTATTAAATCTTGCAAATTGCTTGGAAAACACATGAATAAACAACTTAAGTGGGACGATCACATTAAACACAGTATCAGGATGGAACGCTACTCTATCAATACTAAGAAAACTAAAGTATCTCTCCAAATATGAGCTTAGAAAGCAATTAGCAGAAACAGTCATTTTATCAAAACTAGTTTATTCTGATGTCTTTTACTCTTACCACAATTCTTACTTCACTGTTTTAGAACGGGTTCAATTTGCTGCCACAAGTTTTGCACTCGGTCACTTTGTTAAAATATTTCAGGATGTACTGAAAATCGGTTGGCTTCCAATCAATGAGAAGAGATTTAAACCTCCTAAAACCATGCTTTAAGGCTTTGCATAACACCGAGACTTGGCCAGATTATCTTAAAATAATAAAACAGGAATGCCCCAGGGAACGAACTACGCTCTAGTAATTCAATTAGATTAGTGGTCCCGACGGAAAACGGCACTTTCCAAGATAATGCGTCGAAGCAATTTAATAATCTACGAGAAACTATTAGAAATCGTAAAAATTATTAAACTTTTTAGGAACCTTCGATTACGGTACAGCGCGATTAACGAGTTTTATTGTAATTTTTGGATTATGTCAATCCCGCTTTTATTATTGTGTTTATATAATTTGTAAATAACTCAACTCGATTTATTTTGTAAGTGTAATTTTAAATGTAATTTAACAGGAAGAGTCACCCAATGGATCTGCTAATAAACCATTAATATTATTAGCTTATATTCTTCGTACGCACTTATCTTCCACGTGATTATTATTATTAATACTAGAAATCAGAGACAAGGACAAGACTCAAGAAGAGAACCGAGAGCATTGTGCTTACATTTGCTACATATTACTTGCTACCTAGTCTTTGTAGGAAATATTTTCATGTATTTCGAAAATTATTCTGAAGTTCATTTATTTGGGAAACAAAAACAAACCACTCTTTACAGAATATTGTTTTATTTCTTCAAATCAAACTTGATATTCTTTCTAATAATAATTTACTCTTTACCTAACTTGTGGAACACATGTTAATGTAACGTAGTTGTATTTAACAAAGTGAATAAGGCCCTTTACAGCTAGAGGTCACGTGATCATACCAACTGTAAATTGAGTACCAATGTCATGACGTCTCAAAAGGTTTTGTTTGTGAAATCACTAATTTGGTTGTCGTATTCAGAAAGATCAAGATGAAAAATGCCTCCATTCCAAAATTTACCATTTTGCCACATATCAGTGATCATATATTATCTGTTTTTCCAAGAGTTTAGGGATATTATTTGTTTTTCCAAGAGTTTAGGGAAATTATGTTTTTCAAGAGTTTAGGGATATTATCTGTTTTTGCAAAATTTTGCGGATATTATTTTATTTTTCCAAGAGTTTAGGGATATTATCTGTTTTTGCAAGAGTTTATGGATATTATGTTTTTCCAAGAATTTAGGGATATCTGTTTTTCCACTAAGAGCTTAGGGATATTTGATTTTCCAAGAGTATAGAGATATTATCTGTTTTTCCTGGAGTCTGAAAAAATTCCTGAGACACTAATACGTCATATCTTTTCACTTTCATATATGTAAGCTCATTTGCAATTAAAATTGCTTTATAATTGGTTAAAAACAATTGAAATTTAAGTTCTACTACACTTATTGGGTTTACATATTCGGAAGTGAAAATGTGTGACGTATCAGTATCTCAGGAATTTTTCAGAAAAGTTTTCCGGGGCCCTCGGAGAAATTTTCAAATATCCAGCAGTTTTTCAGGAATTGCAAGAGTAGTGAACACCATTTCCAGGAACTCCAGTAGTAGTGAGTACCATTTCCAGGAATTCCAGGAGAAGCAAGTACCATTTCCAGGAATTCCAGCAGTAGTGAGTAGAATGAAGTCAATAGCTGACGTTTTACCATTTCGGGATATTATTTTGTTACAGCTGACTTATTTGTCATCACGTGACCCCTACTTGTAGAGGCTTAATCTGCCGGAACAGGTCAGCCATAAAGATTACTCTATTTTTCCCAAATTTGTCAGAATTCTGGTATTGTAACCATTTTTCTCTATTTATTATGCATCATCTAGAAATTTTAATAAAGTCCTATTAATCCAACAAATACAAACAAAATTTAAGAATGGAACGTACTGTGATTGGTAAGACCATACTAAAAGATAAGTATGTGTAATCGAATGGTGACGAGTGAAATTAGGATATAATTTCACGCGCGTGTTGTCAAAATTCTGATAATTTCCCGAGCCTTTAGGCGAGGGAAATTCACTAGAATTTTGACAACACGCAAGTGAAATTATTTCCTAATTTCACGAGTTAACATTTGATTACATTTTAATACCATG
>JAOTRI020091825.1:0-15519 GCA_028564885.2 Zoanthus sanctaehelenae
AGTACGCCATCTTGTTAAGATTTGAGCCGCGTTACGAGGGTCAGCAGTCATTTGTGACGAAACCGCGTCAAACAAAGGTTGCAGCAGAACTTGCATTCGTTCCTAACAAGTAGCTATAGTAGTAAATTGTATTTGTTCCTGGTTCTGCTGATAACAGTACAGAGTTGTTTGGACTGATGTTCTAAAATTGTTTAGTACCCTTAAGCTTGCTATTAATTCTTGGAAAAAAACCCTATGCGTTCAATATATAGAAGCAACGATATTTTGAAGATCTTAACGAAAAAGAAAAAAAGCTATATTTTTGTCCTTTGAAGACTCGTGATATATATATAGTAATAGTAATTTAACACAATGCAAATTAAAAAGTTAAAAAATACATTGTTGCTATGGCTTCCAAGTGTTTACAATGTTACAATGTGCATAATGATATATTTTGTTTTTCAAAAACTATAAGATATTGATATGTAGCTGTTACGTAATATTTTATTGCCAGCTCCGTCATGCGTGGTTAGTTCAACCACTAATTGCTGTCCACCGCCCGAATCCCCGAATAGCTGCACGTTGGACGATCGTGGTTACGAAAGTTGTATGGACGAACCGAAGGAGGCCGAACAGAACCAGATAGTATTAAGCACCAGTCGAAGTCGAGTCGCCTATTCTTCGTATCAAGTTCATGAGATGGAAAAATTATTCAGTGAAAATCAGTACCCGGATGTTTACGACCGTGAGGAACTGGCGCAAGTAACAGGTCTCTCAGAACACCAAGTCAAGGTACAGTGGCCTCTTTACTCCTTTACATGCAAAGTTTAGTGTTATCTTTTCCAAATTTAAGATTTTGTTTTGTATTGTCATGTGGTGACTATTTCTTCATCTGTGTCTCTCGTTTTAATGTCATCGTTTACTATCATTTAGCAAAGAAGATTTTTAGTTTACTCGGTGTTTTCCCATCATTCACTTCAATTCAGTTTCATGTACTTGTTCTTGCATATTTTGCAATGCAAATAAGACTTCGCATTCGTTTGTTTCTTTTTAAAAACTTAACTTTTGGTCACAAACATTTATCACAGACCGGGGTTTTTCTGCTTTAATTATCATAATAAGAAGCCAACATTTAAGTGGTAGCAGTTGCATAAGTAGACTTCAAAGTTTGAAATAAAACATTTCAATTTTTCGTTATAAATTTTCAGACTGAAGTTTTTTGGAAAAAACGTCTGACTTCCTCAAAATTTAAAGTCATTCAAAGAAACCTGTCTATTTTTTTTTATTCTGAAGGTAATCTTTAGACTACTCCTGCTATTTAAGCCATTTTGAAATAAAGAATATATTCTTAATGATATCTTTCAATCACAGATATGGTTCCAGAATCGTCGTCAAAAGATCAAGAAACATTTGAAAACATCCGGGTCACTCGATGCCATACCACCTGTGCCGAGGATTCTCAGCTCTCCATCAAATAAATCGGATTGTCTCCGTAAAACTCCGCTACGAAAGAATTACTCTGAAAATAACAGGGGCCAACCTCATAGGATTAGCGATATTCCTTACGCTTCGCCAGCCAGCAAATCTTTGTCTTTTAACTCCAATCAAATTTCTAGTTCACATGACTATGGTCGCAGGACCGAGTCATTGTCTTGTGGTTCTTCTAAACGATCCCACCCGTATAAAGCACGCTCCGGAATGATTACAAGACGCAGAAAATCCAATGAAAACCAACAGGAAGGCATTTGGGCCAATTTACCCCCAAATTTTGGCGTATCAATATATTGATGTCACGAACATTGCTTATTTATATAGTTGTAAAAACGGCTGATACCCCAGCTTTTTCAATACGATTTCTTGATAAGACAAATGCTGGAAAACATTTTTTAACTTGAAATTGTACACTCCTTTTTTATGGTAAATAAAATGTTTATAGAAATTTAAATCATTTTATGTTGTTGATTAATTGATATAGTATTGGAGAATCGGGCATCGATATCAATAATGCCTAAGAATTTGAACATGTTCTAGAGCTGCGGCTTCATAATATAACCTGATGAAAACCGTGGAAAAAAATTGAATTTTGACAGAATTTGAATTCTTTCAGTAGCATTATGTATACGAGCACTATAAATACTGGCTCAAAAAACGTCGTTTCTACTGTAGTATAAGATTATGTATCATAACACCATGAGAAAAGTATGCAAATGTTGTCATAGTAAATGGTCGAATTATCGCCCAGCTTCAAATAAACGCACCCCATCTTCCTTAAGAGCGTTTCGAGTTCGCAAACAGTGGTTTTCTAAATTTAAGAGGTTTTTAAGTTTTTATGTAGAAGTTTGGTTTTAAATAGAAATAAAGATAGTGAAATAAAGATAATGCCATTTTGAGGTTAAAAGTTGATAAGCGAAATAAGCAATCCCCTTTAAATAAACGTTCCCCTTCGAATTAGTGTACTCTCTCAGTGCCATAGAAAGTTAAATAAGCGCTCCAGGTTTAAATTCGAGCATTTACGGTAAATAACGCGGTTTGGCTGGCGCTTATGACAATTATCGGCTCGAATTGGCTCGTAATTACAAATTCCGAAGCTTAACATATAAAATGTCAGAGTTTTCTCGTAGCCTTTCAAAATTGATGTTTTAATCGGTACACATTTTAATGGAGCTGAAACCGGTTGTAGAATTGCGCACGATTTAGATACCATGCTGATTAAGCCAACGATGAGTTTCTTGTGATGTTGTTGTTATTACGTTCTTAATTCTTTAGTAAAAACCAAAGTTTTAAAGGAATTTTAAAATTTGATTAAGATTAAAATGTGAAATATAAAACGTTTGCAAGCATTTGTTACCCATGTACTTTGCAGTCATGGCTATCAGATATAAAGAGAGAAAAAAAGTTTCAATTTACTACTCCGACATGCAAATTTAATTCGTTCTTGATATTTTTTGTCTTTATTTAAATTAGCCCTACAGGCCTCGTTTTGAGAAACGTATTATTTTAAAAGTTTAACTCACAAACTAGGCTACTACTACTAGGGCTAATTTGAATGAAGACAACAAAATATTAAAATCTCTGCCCTTCACAAATAATGTCTATATTGTTGTGCGAGCTCTAAGGACAATAAATCAATTGAAATAGGTAACGCTTGTGGGAGCAGCAAATAAAAATGTTCTCCATTTGAGAGCAAATATTTCAAGATGCTCGCCATATGTAGTCTTAAAAGAGGTGCGAGAAGGGAGGTCCATGGTTGACATTTTTCACCCCTTACAATATCACAGCATGCATTACGTGATAAAAAGATTTTTACAATAGAAGTAGTTTACCTCCCACCAGTAGTACTTTCAGCGTTGTAGGGATTCCCAGGTCATGGCATAACCTTTCATTTGGCCACGTGATCAATTCCTCTCCTTTCACGATGTTTCTCAAAGTACGGAAGTATAACAGACCCTGATAGGTAAACAGCTCGATGTTTGTTTCCCTCTCAAATCGTGCGAAATTCATGAACGGAACCCACATCAGATGACGATCACCGGCCCAGGACATGCTGCCGTCCTCGTATGTTACCTGGTGAGAAAGAGGCCGCGTTTGAACCAACTAATTATGATTTTTTATCATCCTCGTGTTATTTCTGTGAATGTTGATCCCTTTAATAAAATATACAAAAACAGATGATAATGATAGCAATAAAACTAAGCTAAACCCTTTCACGAGCCTAGTGGCCCATGGGACAGACGTTTATCTCCGGACTCCTTAGTGTTAAGCATATGAGAGTCTTTGACTCTCCCCAGACGGGACACCAATTCATTGCAGGCTAGCTCCCAGCAGACGCTGGTATTCATTTACCTACTCCGGAAGGATGGAAACCTGACGGGATCGAACTGGGGACCTTGTGGTTGGAAAGCATGCAGAGATCTTACCAACTGCGCCAACCACGTCCGCCCGATTCTAGCAATGACAATAATCAATTAATAGTTATGTTAGGAACAATGATACTGTATGGATGGTAATAATTGATAATGATAGATGGTGATGATGATGATGATGAATGATTTTAGATTATTTGATGATGATGGATAATTATAGAAGAAGATGCCAATAGAATGATGATAAATAAGGTTGATAGAACTACAGGGTCAAAGTGTTGTTTCGACGCAAAATTGGGTAAGATTAACTGGAAACAATGAGCTTTCTTAAACCTTAGTTTACGTTTTAAATTATTTTGAAGTACTCATTATATCCCAATTGCAGATGTAGACATTCTAAATCTGCTATCAAAATTGTTGAGGCCTCCATACTTCACAATTCTGCCCCAGTGCATGCACGACTCGAGAACCTTTTGTAGTCCTACTTGAAAGTACCTTTCTTTACTTTTTATAACAGTATCGGCCCTTTTTGTACTCAACTACAGTATACTAACTTGATCGGATTATAAAGCGAGCATAGTCACGTCATGAGTCTCCCATGCATTATGTTTTTGTATGATGATGTTTCAAAAAACATTGCCTTCTGCTTCATGCACTGTATTTTTATTTATCTTGAATTTCTAGAGTCTATCATCCCTTTAAGATTGTGAGAAAAAACAGTTCTAAAAGTGGCAAAGAATTGATTACAGCAGTGGCTTTCCGAAAAAGCATAAATATAGAGCTGTAAATATTTGTTGCAGTTTCATATTGCGATCTAAACCATTAAAAATAGAGGAGAGTTTTATGCATTACCAAGACTTACTTCTAAAATGTAATCCATCACCTTTTCATCTAATGTCTTGGAAGAGATATTCAGTGGGCCAGTATACGGACCGAATACCAGCTTAGAAGGTATGATGGATCGGGCAATAACTCCTGATAACCGCTGAACAATTTCCATTTGTGACGAGCGAAAATCATGCATTTTTGTTTCACTAAAAATGAAACAGTTGCTATAATGACTTTTTGTAAAGAGAATATAATTATTGATAATGATAATAATAACATAGATAAAAATAATAATTATGATTATGTTAATAATAATATTATTAATAATAATGATGATGATGGTGGTTTTATTAACATGTAAAGTCTTAATTCCAGCCTGCATAAGTCCTAGTATATAATTTGAGGCATCCTTCTTACCACACAGGAGTCCCGGAGGGTCTATGATTTACAACGCAAAAGCGTCAGTTTCCAGATAAGAAAGACAACAATTTCTTCTTTGCATTTGAAAGACATTTTGAGTGTTGGTCTTAAAACTAAGACAAGCCTCCTGCCTGCTAGACTGGCAGTTTACAAACTAGGTTAACCAAATAACGGTTGAATGAGTAGCAGATGTCTCAAGACAGCGATGAAATTAAATAGGAAGTAGATGCAATGATAATAAGGAGGACTAGAGAAAGGCAAGTACATCGTTACATTTATATTGGCTTCATTTTCTTTTTGACTAAAAGCATCTTTTCTATTCTATTATAAAGCTAACTAATCAACCCAACCCTATTCCTTCTCATTCTATCCCCCTTGCAATCCCTTCTCATCCCATCTCTTACTGTATCCCTTCTCATGACATCCCTTTCCCTTCTCACCCACTCCTTATCCTTAATCCTTTTCACCACCTCCCCTCTCACTCATCATCTTTCCTCCTCCATTCCCCGTTGTATCCTTTCTCGCCCATCCCTTTCTCTTCTCACCCGATTCCCTCCTTATCCCTTCTCATCTTCTTTTTCTTTCTCCCTCTTCATCCTATTCCCTATATCCCTTTCCTTTTCTCCTCATCCCTTCTCCCGCTCTACCCCCCGTCCTATCCCTACTCACCCATCCCTTCCTCTTTTCTACTGCTTCCATCCTTATCTCTTCTCATCTTTTGCTCTTTTTTCTCATCGTATACCCCATCCCTTCAACTCCTCCCATTCCATCTCCATATTGGTTTTTCACCTAGCTTTCTTATTTCCAAACTTGAGGTCTTTTCCACCACATCCCTTCTCGTTATTGCTCCTTCTCCAATTTCTTTTTTGAAGCCCTTTTTCTAACCTTCCTCTTTTTTCTTCTCCAATTCTCTATCACTTCTCACCCTCCCTCTGATACCCCATCAACCCCTTTTCCACCCAATGAATCCCCCATTGCACCACTTTTATTGCTTAAAAAGCTTTAGATTTTTATATCGGCTTATGTTTTATCATAAAGCCGTTAGTGTTGTTTCCGTTCGAATTATTTAATTTAATCTGCTTTCTAGCCACACGGTTCCCGGTTCAAGTCTCTACTTTGCCAATATTCGAACATTTGTGAGACCTTTTTTTTCTGCGTAACTCGGTTTTTCATTTCTTCCGCGGGGTAGGTAAATGAGTACCAGCGTCTGCTGGAAGCTAACCTGCGATGGATAAGTGTCCCGTCCAGGGAGAGTTAAAGACTCATCCGCCAACACTCTATGGGTCATTTTGTTTGTACGTTTGTATGTATATATATATATATAAACCGGTCTGACGAACTCTTAAGCGCTAAACTCGGATTCAGAGAGAATGAAAGCGTTCTCGTTGACTTTTCAATGTATGTATACTTAGCTTTGCTACCAAAAAATTGATCACTTTTGGCCAAGGAAGACTTCAGACTTCAATCTTCTCCACATTTTTGTGAACCTATTTCTAGGGCCAGGTTGACCCATACGTTGGGTCAAATGAGAATGAGAGTCGATGACAGTTCACAAATGAGAGTTGGATGAAATTTTTGGCCCAACTCTTATCCACTATTACTTGATTTGATTATCTGAGTGCCTCCACAAGAACTCGCGACAGTGATTGGGTGACATAACATTCCAAACTGTAAAGCCAATTTGCTCTGTTTTATAGTTGTAGAATAGCTTTGTATGAAACAGAAGATAACGAAGCTTGGATCAAGCGTGGGAAAGCAAGGCAGTGGATAGAACGCCGCAAAGACAATGGGCTTTAACGTGTAATCGACGAGATGCAAATTGAAAATACAGCGGCGAACAGAGAGATGATCCGAATTTTTGTGTTTTTGTTATTTATTTCGAGTTGAGCCCACAAGCCGCTAAAACTACTGCTGACCGCAAATCTCTCATCAACTTTCATGTAGCGATCAAACGACCGAAAACTCTCATCGACTCTCATGAAAATTTTGAATAAGTCGAAGTTAGTGAGAGCGCGTGATGGCCGATGAGAGTACATGAAAGTCGGCAGCCAGACGAGAGCAAGAGCTTGAACTCACATCAACTCTTATCGACTCTTATGCTCGTTTTACCCCCACTTTAGGCAAAGTTTAAGTGTATCAAAGATGTTAAGATATTTCACTTTGCTAGTCTTATTTAGTATCACCAGACTTTTTAATCAAAAATCGTACGTTAAAACATGCGTTAAGGCACGGACACACGGTGTAACATTGCGCTCAACAAGTGTTTTGGAGGTGAGCACACGGTGCAACGGAATCACACAAAACGTTTTGTGTTAGTATGGTGTGCTTACCCATGCAACATTACAACAAGTAAAACGGCACACAACAAGAATTTGAAAAGAAAACTTTTAGCTCTCAATGTCAATAATAGAGCGCAATGCATCTTCAGTCTTGCAGCGTGCAATGTTGCATGCAACAAAACTCATCGGTAGACAAACGCTGAAGCAAATTTGTTGCGCGCAATATTGAATTTAAAGTCCCTATATCGCTTACTTTTCATCATTTAGATGAAAAGTAGAACCCTTCATTGATTCTAAATTAATAAAATTAAAACGTTTTTCGCAGTTCTTGTAACGTTTCTTGATTTCCAAAACGTGCAAATTAGAGAATTTCGGGACAGCTATCATTTTTGACCGCGCATTATTTCGTTATAAAGGCATCGGTAATAACGCAGAAGAGGGTCTTATCTAGCGTCCGGTTCACTATAAACACTTACAACACAAAATTTTCTTTTTCTACGGGAACTCAAAGATCGTTTTCATGATAAATGTATAACTAATATTATTTAAGGTTTCAGAACTTGATCGTGATATTTAATGCTATTTTGAATTGAAATGTCATGGAACCCTCTCTGGAGGAGCTAATTGTAGTTATTTCACGCTGGTTTCCAACCAAGATAATTATGTTTTATTTCATTATGTTTGACATACTCATCACTGTAAAGATTACGGTAACAGATAAATGTTGTTGCTGCTGATGATGATGATGTTGCTGTTGTTGTTGTTGTTACGTCCTACATGACGTATTTGGCCCATGATAGCTCTCGTCATCACATTTGCCGACAATCAGTTAAAGAATAAGTCCTGCATGGCTTAAGTTGAAGCATAACGAACATGTTTCCTGATGAAACTTGACTGAAACTTGTGAGTGAGGACTGTCAGAAAGAACTGCGAGAGAAGACTGCGAGAGAGCACTGCCAGAGATGACTGCCAGAGAGGACTGCGAGAGAAAACTTTGAGAGAGGACTGCATGAGAAAACTGCGAGAGAGGACTACGAGAGAACACTGCAAGCGAACACTGTGAGAGAGGACTGCGAGAGGAGACTGCGAGAGAACACTGCAGGAGAACACTGCGTGAGGGGACTGCGAAAGAAGACTGCGAGAGAAGACTGCGAGAGAAGACTGCGAAAGAAGACTGCGAGAGAACACTGCGAGAGAACACTGCAAGAGAACACTGCGAGAGGGGACTGCGAGAGAAGACTGCGAGAGAGGACTGCGAGAGAAGACTACGAAAGAGGACTGCGAAAAAAGACTGCGAAAGAAGACTGCCAGAGAGGACTGCCAGGGAGGATTGCAAGAGAGGACTGCGAGAGAAGAAATAATCAGATAAAAATGCACATGAAGAGATCTTAGTTCTCAAACTACGGACAATGAAATTAAATTGTTTTTCAATGCCTTGTATTTTTGTTATAATTTGTCACTGATTTCATCCGCACACAAAAAAAGGACAAGTTATGAACAATTGAGGCCGAAACAGCAAAAAGGCAATAAAACAATGAGCCTTGACAAAATTTACTGGTTCATATAAAAAAGTGTGTTACTTTGTAGTCAGACCTCAGTAGCAACCTTTAGCGTGGTTAGCATAGTTGGTAAGGTGCCAGTCTATCGTGCGGGAGGTCTCGGGTTCGATTCCCGGCCGGACCAACACTCAGGGTCTAAAAATAGTCGAGGAGAAAGTGCTGCCTTTGCTCTAACATCTGCAAATGGTTAGACTTTCACGTCTTCTCGGATAAGGACGTTAAACCGTAGGTCCCGAGGGCCATTAGTTAGAAAACTGAAATTACGGTTATTAATGTCACCCTCGTTAAAAATAAAGATTATTGTATTGTATTGCATTGTAGCGTTAGCGATGCGGAGTGAAAACTATCATTTTCTTCTGAAATTTGATGAAGGTAAATAATATTTTGATTTTTAAAATTGGAATAAAGATTATAATTTACAGAAGTTAATCATATATACCAATTATTTTTAGCCTTAGGGAAATTTGAACATTAAGATTTATGAGTTTTTCCTACCTCTGAAGGTTTTTTTAACGGTTTCTATTTCTTGATCTTACTCGAGAAGGTATGCTTTGTGCTTATCAATAACAACCTGCCCAGTGAGTATATTTGGTAAGTAAACCAAACATGGTTTCTAAGTAGTCTTTACTCAATATATTTCAATACATGTCCACCTGCATGATAAGTGTTTGACGACAGATTCATTTCACACTTCTAAAAGATCAAACAAAACCTAGCGCCGGATACGCTAAATTAACATTTTAAAAGGGAGGCAATTTCCTAGTTCTCCATTTTTACAAAACCAGTTGACACAAATATCCTGAAATAAGATCATGGAAAACACAAACTCACTTGGCCGCATTAAGTTTACAACTTTTCCACGAGAGCCACTAATGTGAAACTGTTTGAAAAGTTAATTAGCTTTTCGTTTTCGTTGACAGAAAAGATCGAATTAAAGTGGAGGCGTTGTAAAATCATATTCAACAAGGATGGATACTATTTCAAAAATATGCAGCCCGTTTCTACAATCGATCTTATAGCTATGATGTGACAGGTTGATAACTTGCGCAATCAACCCTTTCATTGAACTAATATTAAGTTCTTCCAACTTGAACGTTGAAACATGAAAAAGAGTAAGCTTTTTTGGAATATACATTGTACACAATATTTAGGTCGGCGATACTAACCTTCTTCAGGTGTACAAACAACTTGAGCCCATATTTTTCATTGAACGAGTATAAAAGAATTTCACTTTTAATGTTTTTTAATGGTCAGTAGTTTGCATTGTTTGATTTATTCTCATTTTCTCATTTAAAACAAATGTCATATTTTGTTTTTGTTATGTAAGGAGAAGTTGACTTTTTCTTAAAAATATGTTTAAAACCGATTTGTTAAAAAATTTTCCACGAATTTTCGGCAGCGCGAGAAGTTGACTGTTGATAACTGGTTGGGGTAAAAGGGTTAAACCACTAGCTACTTTAGTAGAACTACTGCAGTTTTGGCAATACACGCTCTTAGTGAGAACAATAACGTTGTGACTGGTAGCTAAAAAATTTTAAATGCTTTTGGTTGAAATTTTACTGAACCTTGTAAAATCGTCGTGCAACAAATTAAATTGGTTAGAACTGCTGCCTGTGAACAAGAGCTGCAAGAGAGTACAGAATGCATGTACAGGTCAGTAATACCCGATACCAAAGGTAAATACAATTATAACTTTTATTCTCAAAATACATGAATACACACAATCAATCAATCTCGCACTCCTCTCACACAAGTTTCAGTGGATTGTCATCATTTCAAACCACTCGATAACAAAACTTAAAACAAATTGAGACTGAAAGAACCAAGAATTTTAAAAAAATGAACCAACTCCAGTTCAATTCATAAGAATAAAGCTTGTGTAAAGAGCGGGAAAAAAAGGTGTGGTTTTCCGTTCTTGGTATAGCTTTTTTAGTAGAAAGACGAGTGAAGCATTGGTGATCTATTCTTTTGAACAAGATTTTTACACTACCATTTGAAGAAGAACAATTTTAATTTAAGAAATAAATAAATTCAACCATTTTATAGTTGAAATTCCTATATGTATAAATCGTCTCATTTATAGTATTTGTTATCTTGTTATTTAAAAATAGTATCTCTGTATGTACTATGATACTTTCTAAAAATTGTAAAGAGTATAACAAATGCAATGTTTTCCCTTAGAAAACAAAATCAATTTTCTGTTTTAAAATCTCTTTCAACACCCTGAAATCTTTTCAACACTCAAACAAAAACAGTTGCAACTGCAAGCGCATGTTTTAAAAGCAAAAACACATTCTTGATAAAACAATTCGCAGGCTATCGAAAGTGTGATGAAATCATTTTGTTTGACGAACTCATGTGGACTTAGCAGTTCAATAGTTAGAAAACAGAATGCAATCATTTTCAAAACCTGCATTCATTGTTGTTTCCTTCATTAAAATTTTTGAACTAATCCGGAGAACATTGATAATTAAAGTAATCCGAAAAAGGAAACGGTTCGATTTGCATTTGCTAATTTGGAAAACAAGCTAATTAAGTTTCTTTCATTTTATCATTTTGTACAATGTGTGCGGGTGGAAAAAGCTGGTTTAATATATCGACTTGATTTGAATAACAATGTTCCACAAATAGATATAGGAGTCAAACTTGCAGTGAAATACAACTTTCTTTGTTTAATCAGTAAATTACATATTCGGTTCAATATTCTCAGTTATTCAATCAGCAGTCTTTCTGAGTTACTAAATTTTGTTGCAAAGTTTTACACGCTTTTAATAACAACAACTTTTTAAGAACATTCAGGCTCACATTGGCCGAAAATTTTGAACAACTTAAGAACAAACTTACCCAGCATCTGCTGGGAGCTAACCTGCGATGGATTAGTGTCCCATCCAGGGAGAGTCAGACTCTCATCCGCTTAACACTACAGAAACCGGAGATAAGGGCCGGCTCCATGGGCCACTAGGCTCTAAAGGAGTTAGCTTTAGTTTAAGAACAAACTTATCTTGAGTAAAAATGTTTTTAAGAAAAACTTAACTAAGTCTTATAATTTACGTTCAAAATATAATTTTTACACAGTAAAAACAAAGACGCATCGTTTTATGTTTAGTATAACTACAATTGTCTCAAATGATACACGTATTCATTCATATTCCCCAGGGCCCAATTGTTCAAAAGCCGATTAGCGTTAACCCAGGGTTAAATATTTAACCCATGATCTTGTTTCCAATCTTACAAGAGGAGATTTTAGCTGTAATTTTGGAATTAACAAGACTTTTCCTAGAAAAATTTAAACAGTATTCATAAATGACCGTTTACTTTTTCTTACTGAAGAAGAAATTTCTGTTTGAATTTTTGTTTAACCCAGGGTTAAACTTAACCAGCCTTTGAACAACTGGGCCCTGATGATCTTTTTTATTTAACCCTTTTACTACCAATCAGTTATCAACGCTCAACTTCTCCTTACATAATAAATAGAAAATAAAACATTTGGTAATGGGAAAATGAGAATTGATGAAACAAAAGCGAATTTTTAAAGATTAAAAGTGAAATTCTCTCAAACTTGTTTAGTGAAAAGTATGAGCTCAATTTGGGAGAATTTGATATTTGAATTGGGACTGAAAGGTTAAAACTAACACCGAAATAAGGACAACTTGATTCTGATTAATGAACGTCCGGCAAAATTTACTGCCTACTGGTTCGTATTTAAAAAAAGTGTTTTGTTATTTAGTTTATTCATTTTGTATAAAATGGAAACCTAGTTTGTTTAGTTTCTTTATTGAGTTTAACCTGTCGATGTAGCTAAGCATTGCAATTCTAGCCTTTGATAAAACAAAAAGAGCAATTGCTTTCTTGACAATTTTAATTGTAAATTAATTGTAACCAAGTTAATTTTATGAAACTAAAAAAAAGACTAGCTTAAAGTACCAAACGGATTAAAACTAAAAAGAACGAACTGAAAGGAGGCCGCCTACAAAAATAAAATGGGAATTTATAAAGAAAGATTCATGAGATACATACATGTCATACATTTTGACTTCTATTTATGTAAATCCCCTTGCAGTAAAGCTCGCATGGCAGTGGCTCAAAAACAATTGAAATTAAAGATTATTGTTTTTTAACCAACTCAATTCCAAAACAAGCTTTACTGTGATTGGGTTTACATGGAAGTGAAAATGTATGACGTATCTTCAGCGTTTCGGGAATATTTCTGAATTTCCATCGTCAACCTATGAGGGAAAGATAAAACAGTTTGAAATGTCACAAAACACGTTGTTCACGCTCAAAAAACTTACAATTCAAACAACCCGTTTATAACGCTAAACGAGAACAGAACAGTTCGATGCGTGAATTCAATGCAATAAGACGCAAATATTAAAGCAAAATAAAGAAGCGCTCATTGATTACTTTGGAAATTTAAGCGTCAAAGAATTTTGCATCTACAAAAATCTACGCAGCCCTCTCCTCATCGGTCAAAACGCGCGCGCGTCAGTAGGATGATCTTAATATTTTCATATTATCACAAGAAAGGTTAACAACTGAATTTACTGAGGATATCATGTGCATTATGGAATAAAAAAATAATGATTATACGCATGCTGTTATTAAATTCTGATTTCCAGTCGCGAGTTTCGAGACGAAGATGTTACGATCAAAAGGCTTGCGAGAATCAAATAGAAGCACTCTTGTGGTGGCGCCATTCCCGTTAATGGGCTTTGTCTAATAATGGATCAGTGTCATAAGAGCATGGATTTTTGACGAGTTAGGAATAGTGCCGAATTAGTTTTTCCGAATTCTGATTTTTAACAATTCTTCAGCAATTTTTGACAAAATTGAGGTCATTGATATTGGTTGCAAGTCTTTGTTTATGACCTTTGGTTGATTTTTCTTTGGAATTGGCAGTACGTCTGTGGTTTTCCGCAATGTTTTCACATTGAAGGAAGGCTGCCTTTGCGATAGGAGCTGTTAAGGATTTCAGAGACAGGATCAGTAAATAGATCAACATTTTTTTTTGAAAAGCCAAACCGGAATGTTGTTAGGGCCTTGTGCTTTACAATAATTAAGCGTCGGTAGTTTCATGTAAACCGAGTAAGTTCAGACGTTCCTTCTTTTTGAATACATTTTTTGAAGAAAAACGGAACTCAGGAAGTGGTGATAAAAAGGACTGGATGCGGGATTGTCGTGAAAAAAGAAAATCAGGAAGTGGTGATAAAAAGTACTGGATGCGGGATTCTCGTGAAAAAAGAAAATCAGGAAGTGGTGATTTAAAAAGTACTGGATGCGGGATTCTCGTGAAAAACAGAAATCAGGAAGTGGTGATAACAAGTACGGAGTGCGGGATTCTCGTGTAAAAGAAGCTAGAATACATATACATATACATGGAATACATAGAATTACATATACTTTTTATAATTTGAATAATAAATCGATCCTCAAAATATTTAAAAATTATTAGTCTTCTTCAAAAAATTTGACGTTAACAACAGTAAAAGCAAGCATGTAATTAGAAGGTCTTTAAAAAATCTGCTGCTCTCGACCATATAACTATCCACCGTGTATAAAAAGTGCTAATTAACAAGGATCTCAAACACAAATACAATCTTTTAAGATTTTTGAATAAATTAAGATAATTGTGGAAAATATTCAAGGCGTTGAAATATTATTGACAGCCGAAACAACAATCCATTTAGAAAGTAATCACGCGTCGGTTTTCTTGTTTCATGCTGTTTGCTATCTCAATTTTGTTTACTTTCCTATATGATTTTTTTGAATTAAAACACTAAGTAAAATATAGATTTAACAGGGAAAAAAACTTTTCTTCCGACATCGAACTTGAAGCACTGTTTATGAACACAACTGTCTTTTGTTTGAATAAGCCTCTGTGTGTAAGAAATGTTTTTTATTTAAAATTAAATAAACAATTTTTAGATCTAACCGAAAAATAGTGAATGGATTGATGAAGTTCTCAGTTGACGACAGTTAAGCCGTGTTCACACTAGCAACGCAAACGCAAGCACAGATGCAGACGTAAGAAAAAGCGCTTGCGTTTGCTCTTGCTTCACAAATTTCCAAGTGTGAATGGGGATGACGCAAACGCAGACACAAACAACTGCGTAGTTTGCATCACTTGCGTCGCTAGTGTGAATGTCCTTGCGCTTGCGTCTGCGTTTCCATTCGCGTCTCTAGTGTGAACACGCCTTTAGGAACAGCAAATTGTGAAAGTTCTGTTTTGGTTAATTCATTGATCCTAATATTCTAATAACACAGTTGCTACAGATATTTGCTGTGCTATCGGGATATTTGGGGAATCAGGATGTCAAGCGTAAACAATAGAAAATTTTTAATCGATTTCCGATTGACTCAAGTTCGGCAGGCGTATTTATGTATTCGTTAAATGGTCGTTAAGAATGCTCTTATTCGGCTACCAATGAAAGACGTTTAATACACTTTTGTTTTAATGCCATACATGTTTCGGCAAGTCTCTTGCCATCTTCAGTAACAAATAGCGCGAATTGGGTGTGAATTTTAAAATATAGTAAATGTAAATAACACGGAATTATTTAAACAATTAATTTCAAATTAACATGCTTTATC
>JAOTRI020091836.1:2472-26149 GCA_028564885.2 Zoanthus sanctaehelenae
TTGACCGGATTGTGCATCTTGCGTCCATGTAGCCACAAAGTAGAGGCAGCCATAGCCATTTTTATCAACTTCAAAAAAACAGTATCGTAAATTATTGACCGGATTGTGCATCTTGCGTCCATGTAGCCACAAAGTAGAGGCAGCCATAGCCATTTTTATCAACTTCAAAAACACAGTATCGTAAATTTTAGCAGACTGCAGTACATTTGAATAGCATGTTATATTATTTATAATGTTTTCAACTTAATGTGATTAATGTGAGATATTTATGAATGTGAAATGAGCTGTTTTCGATTGAGTTGCAAGCTTAGTCCAAGGGACATTGAAAGTGAAAGTCACATCCACTTACAAGTTAAGTAACTCACTAATTTTGTTAAACGTCCGAGTCTAAATGCAGAGTTAATTTGATTCTACTCTCATTAAGTGGTTAAAGGTCACGTGCCTACACCCACCTTAATGAAGTTAGATATGATACATGTACAATGAAAAGAGCACGTTATATAGTTTCAAGTCTCTCAACATTATGTACTTTAAAATTGACGGCGAATATAAAATAAAACTTTTTGTAATAATGAAACAACATGAATCATCTTCGCCAATATTATTAAAATGATAAAACTAAGGTATATTTTGTCGATGTTAAATTTTTTTTTAAAAAAGCTGACGTTTTCGATCAAGTGATCATTATCAGGCTGTAAAAACCCATACGCGATCAGAGAACTTTAACATTAACTAACCTAACCTCAGGCTATTCGTGATAGTCCGAGGTGACGAGTTTCCGAAAACAATGGCGGCTCATTAGCGTTTTGTGGAAGTGTCAAATAGGAAGTGTCAAATAACTATTTACCAGAACTTCTAAATAGTTCAATACCCGAGAAGACAAAAAAGGTACTAGGTATGGATGAAAATATCCAATGGTAAATTACAAGCATTAAAAAACAGACATATTACTACTTTTTCATAGATTTTTTACGGACACAAACGAGTGTCGCATCTCCAAATTAGCATGTTTTTATATTTAATTTTGGTTCAATATGTTGGAAAATACTAAAGCAATTAGACCTCTCGTCCTCATGGACTACGAGGCAATATAGCCTATTCAGCCTTCGACCTCATGGGCTGTTGCCTCGTAGTCCATGCATGCGGCCTCGAAGTCTAATTGTTAATTATTCCCATTCGCACTTTCATGTCGATTGTAATAATGTCTGGTCTATATCACGTTGTCACACTGAACATTGGTATTCCACAAAAGTTACCTAATTTTTGCTACTGCTTCTGGAACATGTTCATATGCTGTATCTCCATTTCACAAGTTGCTAAATATATACTAGTGTAATAGGTACATGAAGCTCCTAGCATTTAATAAAGGAATTATCTGGTGTTCATTAGTACAGAAAGTGTCTGGGGAAAAATAATTTTACGCCAACCTGAAGTTCGTTACATTCGCTCGGAGAATCTTTGTGAATAGCCATTTGATATTTTTGATACAAAGAATGAGTCTGCTTGAAGGACTCTGAAGATTCTGCTAACTTGTCAGATCTCACGAGCTTTATCTGCGGGAAAAAGAAGCATTCACTAACTATATTTTTGCAAATGGAATGCTGCAATGGTGTACGTAAACAGTTTTATTATAAAAATGGATAAATTTTACACCGTAGTGAAAGAATGTGATGCTGTTTCAGACTGGACTTCTTCGTCGTAGCCTTTCAGTCCCAATTGCATTACTAAATTCTCCCAACTTGCTTCCATACTTTTCATTGAGCAAGTTTGGGAGAATCCGCCTTTTGATTTTTTGTAGTTTACTTTCTTTGATCAATTCTCAGTTTCTCATTACCAAATGTTTTATTTTGTATGTGTTATGTAAAGAGAAGCTGGGTGTTGCAAACTGATTGGGACTGAAAGGGTTAAAGGAGAATTGAACCCTACAATCAAATTTTCATCATTTGAAAATGTGTCATAGTAGCATAACTATCTGAAGTGTTTTTTAAGCTGTTAGCCGAGACCTTAAAAATAACTTGATGTTTTGGAACAAATAGACAATATTTGACCGGGGGCTCAATATGTGACGTCAGCGGTTGTTTATGACGTAAGTTACGATGAACATTGGGATGATTAAAACAAGGAAAAAACATCATGGATACTGTGCGGCTTTTGGCTTTTCTAAAAAAACAGATACTTCGCAAGACCTAGATTGCACAAAAAATGTCAAAATGTGAAAGTCAGACGAAGGACTAACGTCCGAAACGTCAGTAAGTATTTCTCTTTTACGGTGTAGAATTTACATTTTTATTATCGAACTGACATATTTTGCTTTGAATATGTCATAACCTACGTCATATAATACCGCTGACAAGCTCATTTGAGACCACGATATCAAATCTTTTCTTGAGAGGTTTCTTTGTTTCTATATCTTATTTCTCAATGTGATTTGACTAATTTGAAAAAAAGAACTTCAGAGTTATTTTACTGTATTCAAACAAAGATAGGTTAGCTTTAGCATTCGGTTATCCTTAACAACTGCTTTGGTCAAACAGGCTAATGGAAACGAAAGCCGTTACAACTGAACTGAAAACAGCCCATTGCACATGCATTCATTGTACAGCTGCCTACCCTTCTCTCGGTGCACTTTTCAGGGGGGTCATTGTGAACTGCTTTCTGGTATTTAAAGAACAACTCGGCTGATACACGAAAAGTCAGTTGGAATTCTTCAGCACTAAAATCCACCCTTACTAGTTTCACCTTGAACCGAGAAACATTCACTATTTTAAAAAAAGAGCATAAGAAACTAACTTAAAGTAATCAATTTCTCTTCTAAAGGAGGCACTTTTTTTGTGCAAATTATTATTGATTCATAGGTGGAGATACCACCTATATCGCTATAATTATTTAAGATTATAAACAGGATGAGAACAAATTTCTAAAAAGCACTGCGTGCAGCTAAATGGATGTAACTATGTTCAGCAAGGATTTTTTAACACTTTTTCAAATTAAGATAACACCAATTATTATTATGAAAATTGTGCTAATTTTGGTGCAGAAATGAATCAGATGGCGATACAATCCATTGAGCAAATGAGAAGATACAAAATATTTGCACAAATTCAGTTACAACTTTGTGGTTATGAAACCAATTTAAACAATTGTAAAAAAAAGAGGGAAATATTTTAGACTTCAACAAGACTTGGAGGCTTGACCTCTGCAATATCGGTACAGAGCTCTAACAAACAAAACTATGAGTCACATTTTGGGAGGAAGTCGGTTCTAGTGGGTCCGTCAATGCCACTTCAAGTTAAACAACAAGATGATTTTGTACCACAGTTAAGTGCACTGAAATTATCATACAATCTTCATGGTCACCATATGAATGCAATGTACAGCACTTCTGAACGAGAAGCTTGAAAAAAAATCAGAGTTCAATGGGACCAGTGACCTCCGACACCCTGCTGACCAATAAGGCCACACCTGTTGGGAGCAGGTCAATGTAGGTCATTGCATATTATAACCGCAGTGAAAAAATTGATGCCATTGTTAAAAATCATGTATAAAAGTGAAACTATAACTATCAATAATAAAGGGTAAAATATGATAATATTGATATTCTTCGATCGGGAGTAAATAAAAATTTGCAGTAAGCACAATTATTATTTTATATCAATTTAAGTTATTTCCATAAGGAACAGTTGGGCAATAAAACAATTTAATTGTTATTTGAAAGAATTCCTGAACACAATGATCCATCACACAATTTGGAACTAAAAAGCCACTTAAAGAACTTTCCATAACATGTGTTAATTGTCATGGAAAGTATTGTTTACAGCTCCTGATTAATTGTAGCAGGCCTTTTTATTAACCCTTTCAGTCCCAATCAGTTATCGACACCCAACTTCTCCTTACATAACACTTACAAAATAAGACGCTTGGTAATGAGAGATTGAGTTCATCAGACAACGCAATGTTTTTGTCTCTCTCTATATATGTATTTATTGACCCTTTCAGTCCCAATCAGTTATCAACACCCAACTTCTCCTTACATAACACTTACAAAATAAGACGTTTGGTAATGAGAAATTGAGTTCATCAGACAACGCGATGTTTCTGTCTCTCTCTATATATATGTATTTATTGACCCTTTCAGTCCCAATCAGTTATCAACACCCAACTTCTCCTTTCATAACACTTACAAAATAAGACGCTTGGTAATGAGAAATTGAGTTCATCAGACAACGCAATGTTTCTGTCTCTCTCTATATATGTATTTATTGACCCTTTCAGTCCCAATCAGTTATCAACACCCAACTTCTCCTTACATAGCACTTACAAAATAAGACGCTTGGTAATGAGAAATTGAGTTCATCAGACAACGCGGTGTTTCTGTCTCTCTCTATATATATGTATTTATTAACCCTTTCAGTCCCAATCAGTTATCAACACCCAACTTCTCCTTACATAACACTTACAAAATAAGACGCTTGGTAATGAGAAATTGAGTTCATCAGACAACGCGATGTTTCTGTCTCTCTCTCTATATATATATGTATTTATTGACCCTTTCAGTCCCAATCAGTTATCAACATCCAACTTCTCCTTACATGAGACATACAAAATATAACATTTGGTAATGAGAAATTGAGAATTGATCAAACAAAGCAAACTATAAAAGATTAATAGTAAAATTCTCTTAAACTTACTCAATGGAAAGTATGGGGTCAAGTTGGGAGAATTCAGCAATACAGCTGGGACTGAAAGGGTTAAACTAAACGTTGTATTTTAGTGCCAACAGTAGCGTAACTGTGCAACTACAGTCTATAAAAAGCCAGATCTCGTAGCAAACTTTATATATTTTTTTTGCTTTTACTGTTATAACTAACTACCGACAAATTGAGCTCATTACCGCTGTCTGATTGGCATCAGTCCGATTGGGATCCAGTACATGGGAAGCAATGGATTCCGAGGAGCTTCCCGGAGAATGCATCTCTTGCTGTTGTTGTTTCTTCTTCAACTGATGTTTAGCATATGTAGATGGCGACCATTCCTGCAATGCAGTCAGTAACAATCAATCAATCCAATTTTTAATCTGTGGGTTCATCCCTGAAAACGAGGATGGTCGGATTTATCCCCTCTAGCAGCAATCTCTCCTACTCCCAATCTTATTTGCGCTTGATTCATTGCATCCTCCACCTTCAGACCAACAACCTTGCTCTCCTCCTTCACTTGCAACCTAGCAGTTTTTTCATTTAACATTTGGCACAATGAAAGGTTATTTGACGAACTACAAAAGGCATTCATTTTCTGCAAAGTCATTTTTAATCATTTTTATCTTTATAATGTAAACGTTTCTTGAATCAACTCTAAAATGCTAATGCCATCTGCAAAAAAATTCACTCAGACGCTCTTTTGGAATTATATTTAAGTAACCTTTCTAAAATGATAAAAAAAAGTTCGGAAACTAAAAAACGCTGGTTTTAGTTGGAACACAGCAAAGTAAAACTATTTGGTCTGAACCAATGACCATGTTCATCCTTCCTTATACAAGTAATTTAAACGAAATCATGGTGTGTGAGGTAAAAATGAAAACACAAACTGTACAATGACGAAAAAAAACAATGAGACCGTATATAGTAATTACCCCTTTCACTCCCAATCAGTTATCAACACTCAACTTCTCCTTACATAACAAATACAAAGTAAAATATTTGGTAGTGAGAAAATGAAAATTGATCAAAAAAAGTAAACTACTGAAGATTAAAAGTGAGATTCTCTCAAACTTGTTCAATGAAAAGAATGGGCTCAAGTTAGGAGAACTTAATAATTGAAATGGGACAGTAAGGTTTAAGCAAAAGCTTTGAGTCAGGTATTGCAGATAATGCCACACTGTTTTGACACTGTTTCGACAGTCCCTTGCAAGTATGGTGGGAAAGCCAGTCGAACACTACCTGTTAGATATTGCAGATTATACACAGCTTTCTAGACCTCTGATTCGCTGTATTTATTAAGCTTTTCTTGTATTCGATCTAATTATGTGAATTAAAGTTGTTGTTGTTGTTGTTGTTGTAAGAAATGGTATCAAATTTCACATGCAACAACAACAATTCCTCACTGAAACCCGGAATTCCGTACCAATGCAGTGATCTTTGGAAAGTTTGACGGCATTTCCTCAATATTGCAGATTATACAACAGCTTTCTAGACCTCTGATTCGCTGTATTTAGTAAGACATGGTATTAAATTTCACATCAACAACAACAACTCTTAACTGACACCCTGAATTCCGTACCAATGCAGTGATCTTTGGAAAGTTTGACGGCATTTCCTTGATAACAGTCAAGTGTTTTAGGTCCCAAAGTTGCATCGGTTTTTCTTTAAACAACACCAGGAAGTACTGCCTACAAAGGGGACAACTTATTAGCAAGCTGTTAAAAAGCTGTTTTAAAAATATCAATGAGACATCTATATCTACTCAACTATTACTACTTCTTCAGCTACAACTAATACTACTATATTACGATAACATTTATACCAGTATTGCTATTACTACAGTACTAGTAGGTGCTTGCTGAAAGGGCGCCACATCAGACTGCAAGTTACCTTCACAGACTTGCCAACATACTCCCTTCCTAGTCCCCAAGAGCCGAAAGAAAAGAGTCTCCCACCAGGCTACAACTCCACAGGGCCCCCAGTATGTAACTCGAGCACCAATCACTGTGCCAAGGAACTTGCTAAGCACCAAGCTGGAAATGATAACAGTTTGTAATGGCCGCCATTAGCCATGATGAGTACACTCAGAGATCGTGGGTGCTGGAAACTTGACCTGACCGCAAGTCTCCACACCAAGCAGGCACTTGACTCGCACCGCTTGGGAACAAGGGGACGCCACTTGGACTCTCCTGATAAATTCTCCTCCTCCTCCTCCTTGCTCAAAGTGCACTACTGCTACAACAGTACCATTGCTAATGTTAGGACAAATTACTATAAATACTACAACAACAGCTACTATTTCAACTACTATTCGTGATCATCACCATTATACCAACATTATCAGTATGCTATAATGATGTCAAGCCTACCGTCATCACCATCACCAACATTATCAGTATGCTATAATAATGTCAAGCCTACCGAAGATGAGATACTTTCACAGCTTCAAGTGTTGATTCTTCAACGGCTTTGCCTAGAAACACGTGTGTTGTGCATCCTGAAATGGCATTAGAATAAGTAATAAATATTTTCGTCCAATGACAATGTTCATTCTTTGATGGTAAAAGTGCAATGTTTGTGGGATGTGGCTATCAAGATAGAATAGATAGCACAAACGTGCTAGTACTTGAAGCTACTATATTGGGAACTATAGCTATAAAGATAAGTATAGATGGCACAGATGTGCTAGTAGCTAACTTAAAGACAATGAATTGCGCACTCTGGCCAAGTTGGTAGCGGGATTTACCCTTTCAAACTACTTAGGGTTACAGAATATGATTCAAGCTTTCATTTTCTGCTTTTCGGTGTTTGCGATTTCTGAATTCTATCATAAAAGAGTTATATTTTGGTGAAAACTGCATCACTATTACTTTTAAACTAACGAAGATAAGTAGCAAAACGTTTATTTTTATTTTCATCCTTCGCGGGAAATGTATTTATTTCCTTGTCAAAGTTTGCGTTGTGCAAAGTATCGGGTGTCTGTTAGTCACAGCAGGTAAGGTCACGTGATTAATCTTGATTGCATGTTTGTGCATTTGTTTATTGATATTTCAGGATTTTATCCGCGATCACGAACGTAAATATGTAGCAAAAGCACTTAAAATATTTTTAAGAAAAATTGTCAGAATGGCAACAAAAGCAGTTAAAAGATTTTTAAGAAAAAATGTTGAATTAAAAACTTCAAATTACGTAACCACCGGAACTGCATGCAACATTAGATGCAAACCACGAACATCGTCTCTGATTACAACAAGGGACATGATTGGTTTGAGCTAATCATATTTCGTGTACTCAGGAAGTGGGCGAGTCAGGAATGTACACTCGTGGGCGAGTCAGGAATGTACACTCTATCACTTTTGCCACCAAATCTTTAAACGCAATTTTCTCCAACAACAAAAATCAGTTACATCGTCATATTCAAAACGTCAATGCTCGATCAGGTTTTGATCAATCTTTATGAAATTTTCACAGCTTATCAGTGACAACTTGACAATGAAAGGTGTGTGCGAAAAAATTTTGTTTGCTTTTATTTTTGGAGTAATGAGCGGAATTATAGATTTTCACAGACAAATGTTTAGTTTGAAATACACTGTGATGAAATTTCATCAAAACAAGGCAGGAAACCGATATCGACCGCACACAAGTTGATAATTCAACTATTCAGCTGTCCAAATAAACAAATTTGACGGATGTGTTGTAAAACTTGTTGGAGTATAAACACGCCGCATAAGAGCAACCGTTTCACCTTTCGGGACCCTATAAATAAATCATTATTTTTACACATAGTTTCTAAACATGCATTTATTGGGCTATAATTGCATCAAAAATAAACTGTGTAGCGTTAACACGAAGTGCACATTCGGAATGTTCGAAAACTATATGTCAAAGGTGTCCTGTAACCTTACGGAGCTTAATAATATTTGCACTGTTTTTCATGAGACCATTTTATCTGACTTGTAGCTTTATTTTCCTAAGAGAGAGAAATTGGAGAATAAAAATTCTAGGGTTTGAAAAAAATTTTTCATACGAGCTATCAACTGATAACTATGCACTTGCCATTGTAGAAACTGAATGAGGATGCAAATTCCCCGAGTGAAGGAAACTCGCACGGGCAACCAAACTTGAAGTCCAACTTGCAAAGGTGCACAAATGGTCAAAAACGTTACGTTAAACATTTGGTAAACTTTGGTAAGAAAAAACTCGCATAAGTGGAAGTCTTATCAGTAGACGGAGATAAACAGAGCACAAGACTTTACAAGTGGACCACAGAGATCTTATCAATAACTTAACCACAGAGCTAGGCAATAACCAGATAATGTTTAATGAGCAAGGCAATAACCAGATAATGTATAATGAGCTAGGCAATAACCTGATGTCTAATGAGCTAGCCAATAAGCAGATGTCTAATGAGCTAGCCAATAAGCAGATGTCTAATGAGCTAGCCAATAAGCAGATGTCTAATGAGCTACGCAATAACCAGATAACGATTAATGAGCTACGCAATAAGCAGATAATGTCAAATGAGCTCTAGAGGCAATATTCAGATAATGCCTCTTTACTAACCAGTTGTCAGATCCAGTAACTGCAATTCATTCTTAGAGGAACTGCCGGGAGTTTGGGCCCACGAGAAAAAACTATGAAGACTTGTCCAGGTGATGCCTCTGTTGAGGACAAAATATGTATTTAATATACCATTGGTGATGGCTAATCAACTGCTCGTTATTTAATGATTTCCAAATAAAATATTCATACTCTTTGTTCATTTACACATGTTTCATAATAAGCTCATTTAATAGTTTTTAAAACTCCTTCTATGACTGAGATTTACAATTGTTTGTAAAATTATTCTTTTAAAAATAAAGTTTCCATTATTATAATTGTTACTTGAATAAAACTTGTCAGCAAGAAGTAAAACATGTCATTTAATCAATTCAAACTTTAAATCATCACCATAATCAGAGTTCAATGCTGACTTTTCCAAACGCTTTAGTTGCTTTCAATATGAGGTATCATCAGAAATGTTATCCTAATAATATTTCATATTAGAGTAAAATAAACCATTCAAGTATACCATAACTTACCTTACAGAACCTGTATGAATGCTGTACTCTTTGAATAAAAGCCCAGTTGCTAGATTAAACACTTGAACAGAGCCTTGTGTTGTACCTGTTTTGAACATACTTTAATCACTTAGATCAACTGTAATAAATTACAATAATAATATTTAATTATAATAATAATAACAATAATAATAATAATAATAATAATAATAATAAGTATAGTACTACAAATAATGATAATGATAATACTAATGATTACTCTATTGATCATGACTTTATTTACCAGTATGTCTTAAGCCTTACTTAGCTGGCCGAAGAACCACTAAATGGGGACCATTAAAGATGGTGATCATCTTTAGCTCTCCAAGGTGGATCGAAACCTTTCACATGAAAGATACACATATAAACATTAGCTCCCCAAGGTGGATCGAAACCTTTCACATGACAGATACACACATAAACATTAGCTCTCCAAGGTGGATCGAAACCGTTCACATGACAGATACACACATAAACATTAGCTCCCCAAGGTGAATCGAAACTTTTTACATGACAGACACACACACATAAACAAAGATATGTATTGGAGCTCCTACAGTTTCATGTCCTTATCAGAATAGACGTGAGAGTCGAACAACCTGCATGTGTTAGAGCAAAGGAGGAAATAATTTCTCAATAACTTTAAGACCCTGAGTGCTAGTTTGGCTGGGAATCCTGTGCGTCCTGCACAATAGATGGACACCTTTCCAACTTGGCTAACGGGACAGCGGTATATGGTTTGTTTCATTCAATGATTAAAAAGGGTTGTTAAAAAGCTGCCTAACTTGAACAAAAAAATTGTTGTTTTGTTGTTGTTTTTTAAGAGAAAGTAAAGTTTTAGTATCGCTCTTTTAACATTGTTTGGATGTTTCACAGAAAAAACTTTGGTTAAGAACTTGGGTTAGTGCTGATCATCTTTTAACAACCAGTAACTACGTTCTATGAACAGTAATACATTTTCGAGATGTTACTTACGATATACCTAGTTACGTTTTGGTATAACCACATTAAAAGTCTGAATTGTGGTCCTTAGGCCATACTACAAATGCTAGATTTCAGTGTCAAATCTACAGACACGGCAAATTGTAATTAAAATATTCAATTTTGTGAGCTCTTACTAGCTAGTTCCATGTCTTACGATATCCAAAACTAGCGCTACAAACAGAAAATCAATTTACACTGAAAACAAAGTTTCTTTGAAAATCACGTGCAAATCTTTTATCCAAAATTTTAATAAATACAGGTCTAAATTATTCCCCTCACGGTCAGTGCCTGGTGCAAAGATGAAGCATTTAGGTAAAATTTACATCTATCACTATTTACATACATTTCCTTTGCGAATAGTTGTTATCTACAGTATCGACTTTTTCACAATTCTATCAGCAATAAACAAGGTGTTTCAGAAAAGTGTGAATCCCCAGTTAATAGCATACATACTTTGAGGATATTTTCTTAGGATCTGTGAATGCATATCGCAACATATCGTTGTTGTTATCTTATTTTATGCAAGTTTTTATTTTAAAATATGTTGGAATATTCATTATATATTATTGCGATGAAAATGTTACTGCATAGATACCGATGTCCAACGTACAATTATAGCCAATACCAGTGCTTGCCGTTTCAAAATCCTAATGTAAGGGGAGCGACTTTTCTCTTAGTGTCCAAAACATCATTGTTCTCACATTAATTACTAATTAAGTGAACAATTTTTTTTTGAAACCCTGCAATAATTAAAACTTTAACAATAGCATCAGCAGCAAATAACTAATACCGTATGATATTTCATGCAGAGAGGGTAAACACAATTGTGTGACGTTAACGTTACTGTTTGAATTTCTTGACGAAGCTATTCTAGATTGTATCCATCGGAGATATTTTGATTCTCAAATGAATCACGAATTGAACATGTTATTCTTGACAAGAAGAGCAATATTTTGTGGGCAGGTCACGTATTTACCAACCTTCTAGCAGACTGATTTTGCAGGAGCAATAGCGAGCGACGAGCAATCACTACCTTATTCTAAACGGCAAGCACTGGAACTGTTTCATAACTATAAAGAAAATAACAAACATATTCTCTTCTTACCAACTGCCATAAGCGGCTTATAACTCGCCCAGTTTTTAGTAGTCAAAGGGGGACACATTCTTGCACATGTGGGAGGTGCAGCAACAGCATTCAGCAAGCTAATCATAACAAATTTTAAAGAGCAAGAACTAGGGAAGACGTCCCCACTAGAGAGGGGTGGAGGAATCATGTCAGATAACGTCATTATTGGAGTGTGGAGGTCTTCAGTGGACTGTGGCAGACATGGAAGAGAGGCTTTCAGTGATTCCTCATTCATGACTATGCTCTCACTAAAATGAATCCTATTTGAAAAACAAAACAAAATTGAGGTTTCTTTACAGGTAAGGAGAAATGTTAATAATACAGAACAGCCTATTTGCTACCAATGACCTGTCTGCAAAGTCCATCTCGGTGTTTTTCCTCAAAATTGTAAATAATCCTGTACCCTTTAAACAAACAGCAGTATGAATTAAAACACAAAAACGAATGACTCTGAGTAGAAGATAGCAAAATAGCCTACTATAGCATGTAATAACTAAACTATCCATAGATGCAAGACCATCAAGTTCTTAAAAGTGTTTGTGATTATTTAGATCAACTGGTATATGAGAACGTTCATTCATGTTGGAAGACGGACTGACACAAGAGATGCTTTATAGTTGCAAGTTTTTAATTGTTTTTTTACAATTTTATCACACTGTCTGTGTGTAAGATGCGATAGCTAGTAAGGATTCACAAAAATGGATTTCAAGAATTAAAGAAAAAGGAAGATATACTTCTGTCACATCAATCAGTATCCAGAAATGACTATGTTAATAATCTACACACCTTTTCCCTTTCAGAATCCAGGTAATCACTCTGCCATCACTAATTAACAACATGATTTTGCGTTCTGTGATGGGACAACATAGAAGACCAAACAATTTGCTAGCTTTGCTAAGACGCAGTGCATCTGACTGACACTTGTTCTCATACACAATATCTACAGAGCCACCAGAGTCTGTGTTATCGGTCTCACCAGGGATGTAAGGATTCTGTGAACTCCTGCGCCGTACTCGCACAGTGACACTGCCATTCTCGTGAAGACACATCAGCACATCCCTTTGACGACATGGGATCACCTATATTATTAACAAAGCATGTAAAATTTAACCTTGTAGGGTTTTAATGTGACATTTAAACGAATTTAACTATTTAAATTAACTTTAATTAATTATTTTAATTTAACAATTAAACCTGCTAACGGTCTAACATCTTGCACTCTGATGGAGGTCTATTTGTGATGGCCTACTAGTAGAGAAAAGATGGTGGATCAAAATAGTAATGAGCCCCGTTTTGCTACATATGCATAATATTAGAGGATTTTATCGATTATCTAATTTGTACATCCTTTTATGATCAATTAGAAGATTTCTCAACCTCATGGTCAACAAGTATGAACAGCCCATAATTTGTCCTCTGTGCTATTGACTCATACACTATTGTACTCAAAATCTGTTATTGAGTCAATACCTTTTAATCACTACGAAGTTACTGACAATAACAGTTACTGCTGCATACTACTTAATGATATTGTTTGTAAACCTGCAAGAATGATGGACTGTTCTTTTCCAAACAAAATGAGCACACAGCCTGGTTAATCTCCATATCCAGTATCATAACTTCTTTAGGGAATAACGCCAACAGATGATGTCGGAATGATGGTAAGTATGCCAACTGAAGACACTCACTCAAGGCTACACTTTCTTCACCACTCCTAACAACACAACAAATTCGAGTGCCGGTACTGTAGTTAGTTACTGTAGTTAAAGCAGCATGTAATCACATATATCATTGTATCAAAATGTTCTAAGTGTACATGGATGCAGGGTTTACAGTACTTCCATACTTATAAAATCACTTAGATCTCAGAATGTAGAACAACTTGTAACACACTAATATTTTGGCTTAATGTCCTTAAGAAACAACATTGTTACTGTATTACTGTAAGAACAAGAGACAAAAATTTTATATAAAGATTTTTTAAAATAAATTGGATTTTTAGTTTGATGGACTTATCCAGGGTTTCAGATGAGGGCCAGTGAACAGCAGTTTCACCCATTCCATCTTAACAATACTTTATAACTAAAATTAATTTTGCAGCTTCACTGGCTTTTAGCAGAGCAATTTTTTGGGTAGAAGTTAGACAAATGATATAGTAAAAAATTAAAATCACCATTAAAAAATACTTTTTTAATTTTCACCAATATAATATTGTAATTGATCATCACTAGACATCTTCATCATCCATCATCACCATCTTAATCAAAACCATCCTTCATCATCCATCATCATCACCCATCATCATCACCATCTTCATCATCATAATCACCATCATCATCATCACCATCTTCATCATCCATCATTGTCATCATCATCTTCGCTATCCATCATCATCTTCGTTATCCATCATCATCATAATCTATCATCAACATCATTTTCATTATCCATCACCATCATTTTCAACACCTTAATTTTCATTATTAATCATCAACATCATAATCTATCATCACCATAAATTATGCAACATTCATCTCATAATTTATTATCAACATCATAATCTATCATCACAATCATCATCTTCATTATCCATCATCAACATCATAATTTATCATCACCATCTTCATCTTTATTATTCATCATGAATCAACATCATAATCTATCATCATCATCTAAAGAAATACTATAACTATACAAAATATACACGTAAACTAAAATTGAACTATAGTAAAGCAAAAAATACAGGCACGCCAGCAAAGGTTAGCAAGTGCAAGGAGAGAGCAGATTAGAGCGACGACATAAGGGACAAATTATATGCCATGAATGGATATTTTCCATATTAAATGTGTTGTCAAGGCGATCAATAAAGAGCCGCTTAATAGCTTAAAAGCAGATGTAGAACAGGAGAAATGGATATCGATGGGAAGGGAGTTCCAAACGGGGCAGATACGCACAAAAAAGGAGTCACGAAAAGTGGGCAGATAAGAAACGTAGCTCAAGACCAGAAAAGCCACGACGAGTTGTAGATGTAGAAAAGTTTACAAACTGAAAGATATTGATAGAGATTTCACCTTTCAAACAGCGGAAGAGAAAAAGAAGATCCACATATTCGTAAAAGTAGGAGAGCAGCAAAAGTTTGCGGTGGCAAAGTCTAGACTCAGAGCTAAGTTCCGAATTTTGCATAATTAAGCGAGTGGCTTTTCTCTGCACACAAGAGTAAGCTAGATATCTTAACTAAACCGTGAGTAATTTTGAAAAAGAAAACCATATCGTGCTAAAATGTCACAGGGAGTATGTACAACGCTATAAGCCTGTCATTATATGAAACTGAAGAGTAGACTGGCAACTTTAATATAATAATTATTCTTGGTTGCACGTTTTTGTGTTTGTTATATTCTGCAGATAAGTTCTACGAATTGCGGAGCCCACATCTGCGTGGCATACCCAAATAGAGTTCTGATACATTAATCTTAGAACATCTATGGACTGGATGTATCTTGTATTTCTTTTTTTGTATCCAAGCAGCTTGTTGGCACGCGAGGTCTGTTCCAGCACTTGTTTGTTCCATGTTAGGTTGTTGGAGATGATTACTCATAGGTCGCGCTCAGATAAGACCACTAAGGGGTTGCCCTTAATACTGTATGACGACTCAGTGGGTTTGATTTCATATTTGTGGGTTTTGCTGCTCTTAATGAAATAACTATTGAAAACCATGGGCAGTCGGTTATTGTGGAATTTATGCATGAACAAACTAGTTTGAATTTTAACAAGATCGAAGAGCTTGAGGATTTTTGTCTGTTGGAATAAAGGACTAGTGTTTATCAAAGTTTGAAAAAGTTATAATTCTGATTGCTCGTTTTAGTAGTTATGTTAGACTAATAGGTATTACCCCATGCAATAATTGCATATGTCACGAATGGATACATCAATTAGTACAATTTTATTAGAATTTCAAGATTTACATAATATCTAAGTTTTGATAAAATACTAAAACTTCTTTTTATTTTCTTTGAAAATAAATCAAAGTTTTTTTCAATTAAGATTCGTATCAATGTATAATGCCAAGATATTTAATACTATCTTTTTCTGTCAAAGAGGTATGTTAATATATACTGTAAACTAACAGAAGTTGCAATTTTTCGTTGATGAGGATGAAATAGAAGAAAATTAGATTTTTCAATATTCAGTGATAATTTATTAGCACAAAGCCAACTGCTGATATGAGTTCATTATTGACAATGTTTTCAAGCTGTAATAAGTTTTTGTGGCCAAAAAATAAATTGGAAAGATCCGCAAATAAATGCAGATCATCATAACCATCTTCATCTAATCACCATCTTCATCTAATCACCCTCTTCATCTGATTAACACCACAGTTATCATCAATAAGATATTCAATACATGATATTATGACAATTATCAACACCATTATCAATATACCATTTACCTGTTTCTTTGTTCACCAGCCGCCCAAAGTTTAACCCTACTCATCAATGCTGTGGACGACCTTTGGCCTGAGGCTCTGGGTGTCCCTGCAGCACTGTTAGTGGGTGTTCCTCCGGATGGAGAAGTTGTTCCTGAACTTGTTAAAAAGAATCGTCGACCATTACTCTCAGGAGCTTTATTGATTGAAAAATCATTTATGAAAAGAATCCACTCTTGACACATCACTGAAAAAGCAGCAGAAATTGAATGAGCTCAGTTAGTTGAATATGTTAAACTGTATAAATTGTTTTGGAAACTAAAAAGTCAATTTAGAACCTTTTATATAATATTTTTAACATTAAAATTCAGAGAGGCTGAAGGTGAACCTAGGAAAGACAAAAGTATTTGTGAGTGGTGCAGAAGGTGAAGTAACCGTAATGTACAATAGATCCACGTAGTATTTGTGGGAAGTGAAGTTCAAGGAATGTGGAGAGTTGTTAAACTCAAAAAGATGCTCACTTAAAATGAAAGGAATGATTTATCAAAGGTGTGTAAGATCAGCGATGCTATATGGGAGTGATCGAGACATGGTGTTTGAGGGAAAATGAGATGGAAATTTTGAGAAGGACCAAGAGAGCAATGGTTAGAGTAATGTGTTGTGCAAAACTAATAGAAAAAAAGAAGACAGGGGACCTAATGGAGATGATGGGATTGAAGGAAATAGTGGATGGCAAAAGCAAATGGAGTGAGATGGTATGGGCATGTGTTAAGTAGGGATGATGGGCATGTTTTGAGAAAAGTATTGGAGTTTAACAAATTTAACATTCATTTTTCGGGAACCAAAGTCTGGAATTCTCTAGAAGATGATATTAAATTCTTAAATCAATATCTTTTCAAGAAAAACTTAAAATTATTCTTGTTATCCAAGTATTAAGCATCAATTTAATGATCTTCTAGTATTCCAGTTGGTAAGAGCATCACCCACTGAGTTGTTATTTGTTTGTTTTTTTCGTCTACCTGTATAAAACTTCTTGTGAACCGTCTTTGATGTTTTATTTCGTCCTATTAAACATCACTCACCAAAATTGTAAATTTTCTCCGCTTGGCCCAGTCATTTAGCTTGACTAGCTTTGCTATTTCTAAATGTGCTATTATTAACTGCAATATTCTAAAAATCTAAATCTAATAGCGCTGTGCGGACAAGCTAAAAATAGATTTGTCACGCAATCCACTCCTACTGTGGTTGGACAAACAAAGACCCTTTCGAGTAGTCACGCGTATAGTTTCTCAGCTTATCTTCTTCAATTTTTTAATGGTTGCTACAAAAAAATTTTGTTGGGGAGAGTGCAAAAGAGATTCACAGTATCCTGGGAAGCTTCACCCTGCTTTAAAGAAATATTTGGCTGAAGAAAAAGCCATATTTTTGCTGTTTCCTAAGAAATCTCAAGGGCTCAAGAGATGTCAATGATGGGTCAATGCTTGTGACTGAGGTGAACGATTCACCGTGAAAAACGTCACAAAACACACATATATTTGTTACTTGTACTGGCCGGGTGAAGGAGGACTACCAGAAGATTTTGATGTTCCTTTGAAAGCCACACTAACACCAAAACAGGTCGAAAGAGTCTTGAAACCCAAGAGAAAGCAACCATCGAACAGGCAGCCATCACATGTTGTTCCAGCAAAACAAAAACACGTTTCAGCCATACAACGCTATAGAGTTTGTACCATTTCCGGTAGCGATGTCCGACCTTCTAATCACGTGACATTTTGGTGACGTCATGTCCGCGCAGCGCTATTCTATCCATTTTGTTGTAATATAGTTAGTTAATTCTCAAAGGGCACAATTAATGTTGTTGTTGTTGTTTGAAGTGAAGAAGAAGAGGAAACAAGGACAACTGAGGAAGACATGGAAAATACAAGTGGAGAAAGAGAGCAAGAGTGTTGGCTTGAAGAAGGAGGATGCAATGAATCGAGAGAGATGGAGAGTGGGGGTTGGAGAGATTGCTGCCAGGGTGGGGTAAATCTGGCCACCCCCGTTTATGGGAATAAACCTGGATCAAAATTGGATTGGATTGAGTCTAATTAGCAATTATTCCATGAAATCGAGTCATACATGAGCTCATAGCCGACCGTACATGAGCTCATAGCCGACGAGGCGCATAGCGCCGAGTTGGCTATTAGCCATGTACAACGAGATTGAGTGGAATAAATGTTTTATTATATCCACATCCACTGGATTCTGAGAAAAAAAAGAAACAAAATTTGTTTATGATTAGCCAGCATGACGGCTGTAAAACAACGGCAAATAACAACAGAGACAGTAGAGTTTTGGTAAAAATCTGTCCAAATAATCATTGGAAATACAAGAAATGTCTTTCTTACCATCGAATACTTTCATCCCAAACTTTGTTGCTTTTTTTGTATTCTTTGGGGTTCTATTTTCAATTAAGGATTTTATTTTGTCCTCGGTTGGTTGGGCGAAACACTCCACCATTTTGACTTTCTCTACTCACGAGATATGAGCTGATAGCCTAGTAGTAGAGGAACCAATCAGAGTGCGCGATTGCTCATATCCAGTGAGTGTGGATATAATAAGTGGAAAATATCTACTTAATAATACATATAAATATTGTTAACATTCAGTAATTAAATGTAGTAATAATAAACAATTGACAAGTGCACAGGAGTCTTCTTTTGCTGTACATTGTCTGATAAATTATATTTAGACTGTTGTAAATCACTATTATATACAATTAAGCAATATTTGGCTCAATTTTCCTGACTGTACATACTGTACACAATTATTAGCTTAAAAAGAAGGCTAATATACAAAAATGGGCCAAAATTGCAAAATTGTGCAAATTTATCACAGGATGCTGAGATACATGGCAAGATGAGAGGTTTAGCAGTGAGGTAGCAGAGATGTGTGGAGTTGAAAAGCTTTCTGAGGTGTAATTTGAAGCAGAGAAAACAGGGACGGTTTGGACACATGAAAAGGGCAGCTTGAGGAGTGTGTGGATCCATGAGGTACAGGCATGAAAACTGGGAGATCACAGCCAGAGGAAAGACCTAAAAAAAAGTGAAGTGATAGTGTGATGGAGGGTACTGTATGAACTAAATAAATGTTGGGAGTGGAGAACCTGTGGTGTAGGATCAATGGATGTGGTGGGTAGTCAACACCCATACAACTCCATCTATTGGGCCACTGTGCTTGCAGAAGATTTAATTCATTTGGCTTCTACATACAGATTCAATAAACCATCATAATGATGGAGATACTATCAATGGAAGGTTTTTCATTGACATTTTAAAAGCTTTAAATTAATCAATATAAAACATAAAATCAATCATCTTACAAGTAACATTTGATGGTATAAAGGGATCAAAGGCAAAGCATAGCAATGATTCTTGGAAAGTCTTCTTCCATAATTTGGTTCCTGTGTCAGCATTCCATAGAATGAGTGAAGATGGAGCATGTAAAACTGCCAAAAGGTCATGGCAAGCATCTTGTGTTGCTAACCATTCTACATCCAGAATGGGCTTTGAACCATCAGAGAACTCTGTCAAAGACTTGCCAAGAGACACATCCCAAATGATTAAGTTGCCAAAAGTGTCACCTGATGCAAGCCTCAATGTGTATGGCGCTGCAAAATCATGGTGAAAGTTCTCTCTGGACCATTTCACCTGAAATACCAAAAACCTTTTAACAACTTGAACGTAATTTACAAAATAATATTTACTTTTTAATTATTGAAAATTTTTATTTTAGTTTAATAAGAGACAAACCCTAATATATAACTTTATACAAATTAAGTTACATGCTTTATTACCATAAAAACATTAACTTATATATTAATTTTAAATTATTATTTATAGATTAATGTTTTGAATATAATTTTAAGAACCGTGATATATTTGCTTAAAATATATTTTCCACAACAAATCACCATGGACAATAGGAGGACTAGATTTTGATTGTTTGTTGTACATCTGATACCCCAGAATACTGAGTTTCTGTTTGGCAGAAGAGGAGAAAATCTCCATCACAACAATACCATGGACAAAGCATGAGGTGCCAGCATAAATTTGTGTCATGTTACTAAGGCAAACAGGGTCATACATATGGAACAGTCACAAAAAAATACTAGACTTTTAAAATATCTTTTTCACCCTAACACAAAACTCGGGCTTTAGTTTCTTTACATACCAGTATTGTACACAATTTCAGTAGCACTCTGACTTACGCAGCATGTCTTCACTTCTACAAGGTTCACAATAAAAATAAACTTTGCCTATGATTATTTGCTGATGATACTGTATATGCTAATAGCATAATACGAAAATGAGAATGTGCTCTTTATATCATGAAATTAAAACTTGAAGTTGTTTAAATTCGAATGAATTTTATAATCACTTTGTTTTTCATGAAGTTGTAATGTTTAATGCTTATAACCTAACTAACTATTTAATATATTTACTGTAATTATTTCAAACCTTTGTGCACGGTCCAGTGTGACCACTCAGCACTTGTATTACCTGATGTATGAAATGGAAGACATTAAGGGTTTGCACTTTTCATTTCTCTTGGCAAATACTAATATTTAGTTTTTGATAAACAGCTGTTTTTCCTCAAGCATTGTATATTCATTCAAACTTTTAGGCATGTTCATGAAACCCTTATGTACCGTATAGACTAAGCAATCCATTCATTTGGCTTGAGCATCCATCATAATTTTTAGTTGTATGTACGTACTGTACAAACAATGTGTCTTCAGGTCAGTTTTGATTCCCAAAATACTCTCCTAAATTATTTATGGAAAACTAACCTCATTCACTCAACCTACAGCAAACAGTCTGCATGTAATAGTAAACACACATATAAACTGACTGCCTATTATTAATAACTAATAATTTATTGATATTCTAGCTAGGCAGCAAATACTCTCCTATTATATTTTTATATCTAACAAATACATAAATATTATATTTAATATCTTGAAATAGTGAAAGAAATAGACTTAATTGTTATCATTGTAAAAGTGCCTATATATGTGCGATGAATTTTTTTTTCAGTTTTGGAGAAGTATCCTAAAATGGATTTTTTAATTCCATCACATTTTAGCCACAAAATTGAGCTGTCAAGTACCCACACTGGCTACTTGTTTCCAAAGGCGCCAAAAGAAGTTGGCAAATTCACTAAGCTGCCAATACATTTTTTTGGAAGTTTTGACAACTGAACACTACACCCAATGAAGATGGCGAGAGGTTGCTAAGTCTAGGTCCAGCACAAGTTGTGACATCACTTCAGGAACCCTCTACCCTCCCTGACAGTTAATTTTATTGTTTCATTTTGTTTTCTTGTTATTCCATCATCTTTTGGATTAGTTATTCCAAAAAAATTATTGATTTTGTATGGAAAAGCAATAAATACTGACAAGAAAAGTAGACAATTCCTGAAGTGGCATCGTCGCCTGTTCTGGACCCCAAATTGGCAACCCACAGTCATCTTGGGCATGGCAGGCACAGGTAATTTAAGCCTTTCAGTCTCAGTTGAATTATTAAGTTCTCCCAACTTGAGCCCATACTTTTCATTGAACAAGTTTGAGAGAATTTCACTTTTAATCTTCATTAGTTTGCTTTGTTTGATCAATTTACATTTTCTCAAATATCAAATGTCTGAATTTGTATTTGTTATGTAAGGAGAAGTTGAGTGTTGATAACTGATTGGGAGTGAAAAGGTTAAAGCCAAATTGTGTGGCAAAAATGTCACTGGTAAAATTGAGAAGAAATGAAAAATTGTTTGATCCATAAAATTTTCTTCTAGGTAATCTAGAGATACCAAAACTGAAGAAAATGCTTTGCACATACTGTAGGCAATTTAAGAACTCCAGTTTAAAACTTCAGTATATAAAAAATATTTTTCACTACAATGTAAAATTTGACTATTTTTAAATTGTTTCTGCAGAAACACCTAGTACACCGCATTCCACTTAAAAATGTTATGACATAAATCTTGTTCTAGTTGTACTTAGCAATGATAACACTATTTAGGTTAATTTTGTTAATGACATTAAATAAATTCTGGGGAAACCAATATATGGTGTAATTGTACAGTGCAATACATATAAACTCAGTAACATACCTGGACTGTTTTGGGATCAAGAACAACAACAAAATTTTGGCAACCATATGCAACAAATGACTGCCATCCCCTGGAAAAACATGGCTAAAATTATGGTTTGAACAATAATAGATAACAATTATTTGTCTTTCAAAACTATTTCCTTAAGTCCAAAAGCTATCTCCTTGAAAATTTCAAAATGTTTACCTTGTTGTTAGTTAATTCTAAAAATTGAAGCACTGATTATAGCTTGCAAAAATATGCAATATTGGAAGTGGGCTTTACCCCAAATCTACCATACAAAATAGTGAGTGTGATTCCTAGCAGCCATGGACATCTGTTTCGGCCCTTTTAGGCCTCATAAGCATGGCATAGGTTGAATATGTTAAACTGAATAAATTGTTTTAGAGAATAAAAAGTCAATTTAGAACCTTTTATATAATATTTTTAATAGTAAATAATAAATATATAAAAAGGGATTGGGTAAAGGTTAGTTTGAATTGTATAATTATTATAGGCCCCAATAAAGAAACTTTACATTGCACTTTCTCAAATAAATAATAGCCTTGGATATGACAAGAGTTATGATCATAGTCTATCCATGCTTGAGAAAATGGATATTGGCTGCTTTCAATTTGCAAATACTGTAGGAGTAACTACAGAATATCTTGCAACTATTGTTCTAGTTGATTTAACCATGCGTTTATTTTTAAATGATGAATGCACAGGAATAAGTTATCAACAGTTGTGGGGTGTTCTGTAGTTAACCAAGGAGTAACTACATACAGAATACCCCATAACTATTGTTCTTGAATACCCTGCAACTGTTGGTAATGTCATTGTGATTTATTCTGTGCATTTATCATTCCCTAAAAACAAATGCCCTGAATTATAGGTAAAATTTCCATATTAATAATAATAATAATAATAATAATTAAATAATAATAATAATAATAGCTTTATTACTATGTCAGAGGTTCTAGTTCACATTAAAGAAAACTAATTGTGTGTTGTGGTTTGAATTTGCACTTTAGTCAGATTGAAATTTTCAAAGCAGTTTTAATTTTTAAAACTACTTTAAAGTTTATAAAACTGGTTTAATTTTTGTATAACGAATTTGTGAGCAGTCTTCAAAAAAAAATTTATTTTAATTTGAGAGTATCAAAGAACTGATTGGAACATTCCCTCCTCATATTCCTCCTACTACCCCTCTCACTCCCCACCCACC
>JAOTRI020091837.1:0-15517 GCA_028564885.2 Zoanthus sanctaehelenae
TTGAGGTGTTCAACTTTCTTTTTTTTAGACATTTGATAATGTATAATACGTTTATAGTATGTGATGTATATTGTAGGTAACAACTTGTAAACCGAGTTATATACCTTTGCAAATAAAATTATTTAAAATCTGTACACTCTTCTGCTTTTGCTGACCATATTAAAACAACTCGACACAATATAAAATGGGACCATTTTGACATTTTATCGTTCGGAAAAACGGATTTCCACTGTAGAATTAAAGAGTCTTTAATTATTAAAGACTGAAAGAATTACAGCCAGTGCTCATTTTTAATGTAAATGTTACTCTTTACATATGTCAGTCACTTTAATTTAGACATTTTCCAGATCCCAAGTTCGGCCTGTTTCATTCTCAATATTCTCATAAAATGTGTTTTTATTTTTTAAAAAATAGAGTGTAACTCAAATTACAACATACGGAAATAACTGATGAATTTTGATCCATTCTCATCTATGATTCTGCATTTGTATTGCCGGATCGGGTATTTGTTAACACAAGTTACGCTATATATACGAAAATAAATGATAAAAAATATCCTCAAATGAATTACTTTTGAGAACACAAGTTATTCATTACGAAAATAACCGATGAATTATTTCTCTTCTGTTTGCACAAGTTACACCGAAATATATTTTTTTTGCCTCGGGGCCTGAACCATAAGTACCCGAAAAAAACACAACATTATGAGCTGTCCACTCGCCGGCACATTGGCAGTAACGACAGCATATTAACTCCAGATAATCTTCCCAAATTAAGTAAAAATGGGAAAGAAAATACGATTTGTGGCGACATGAAAAATATATGGTGTCCGTCATCGCCCCTGTTAGTACCAAACGGTCCGAAAGGAACTTTTATTTCTGTTGCTTTTGAGAAAAATTATTTCTTTTGACAATTAGATAATTATTAACAACAAATTTTCTCGTTAGTGAATCAGTCTAAAAACTTCTTGTAATTACTTGCTTCTGCTACTAAAATAAAAAAGTCGCCCGTGCGTTTGCATTTTAGGCAAAGTGAAAGAACGACCAGCAACTAATTAAGACGGAATTTTTTCCTTAAAAAGGTTTCGCATGACAACTTTATTTTATCTTATGTCTGAGGAAAATCAATTTATTTCCTTGTCAATTTCGCAATTTTATACTGGGAAGATCGTTTTCAAGGATAATTTAAAAACTCTACTCATTCGCAAGTAAACTTATTTTTTTATATTAAAGAGCGTCGACTAAGGCTGAACGTTCCTAAAGTAATAAATATTTTTGGTATATCAGCCTCAAATGTTTTTAAGCATTTTCTTGAAATATCTTTACTGATTTTAGACAATATAAATAATACATGTCCGTATGTGATATTTTTTTGTATACATTGATTGTAAATGTACTTTGTATTGTCTTTCTTGCCAGTTTGTTTCAAGAGCTATACATGAGAACTGCGATTAAACCTGTGATTTAAAATTGTTATCTGCAAACTTTAGTCAAGAAGCTCCAGCAAAATTTTCATTAACACAGTAAGAGTTATTTCATCATAAATAAATGTTGTTCACCTCTTCTCAGCCTCAGCATGTTCTTGACATGATCTTAAATTTTTGGCGATTTTCAGTCACAAGAATGTAATGATTTTTGTGAAAACTTGTCAAGAGACGTCTTCAAACGCTTTTATTTCCGGCCATAGTTTTGACTTTTTTTGTTCACCGTCTTTCGACAGAACAGTTTACGAGTTTAAATGTAGTTACAATACTCAAGTTATAGTTATTTTCTTATTTTTAATGCAAACTAAAGAACTAAATTTGCACACGAACTTGAGACCAGTAAAGAATACACGAGTCGTATATTCTACGTCAGTCCGGTTAATGACTGAACAAACAAACAAACAAGCTATAAATCTGTTCGCAAACCGAATTGTTCTTCCTTCCACATCATAGAGCCGCATCACAAAGTTTATAAGTTCCAGCTGTTAAGTCAGAGGTTTTATTGAAAACAATAATCATCTTTAAAAGCTGTCTGAATTCTTTCACAAATATTCACGAGCAGATCGATTTTAATTGAATTTTTGAGAGGACAGTCGTCGGAAATATTTATGTAATCGCTGTTATCAGTGGCAATAGCTGACCTTGGAAGCAACACTAATATATTAATTAATCAAAATATATTTTTGAATTTCAAAACACAGTTAATATATTAAACCATAGGCATACAGTCCTCACTGAACCGCAATGTTTGTAGTGCAATCGAGTGAAAAGTGCAATATTTGAAAACAAAACAACACCGTCAAAATTGAGTTAAAGACGCTCAATTGTCGATTTCCTTTCGTGACTTAGAATCGAAATATTAAATGGCCGGTTGTTCGATTCGAAGGAAGGTTTGAATTGCATGTAGCGTTTCAGCTAATTTGGTTACCAAAGGAGCATTTTCAAGAAACTGCAAAAAAGTAAGCTCTATAGGTGAAACGAGTTAATATTTGAACTAGGGCAACCTAACGTTTTATATAATATGCGTTGTTTACCGACCTTTCGAGTCAATTTGTAAAGTATTACATACCTCTGATTTTGAAAGAGTCTTGGGACTTTTCAAACCACCTTTTGAAGTCATAAAGCTTTCAAATTTTCTTAAGGCATAAAATTGTCGGTAAATATTTGATAGAGTTCAAAGATAAACCTCGGCGACAATCATGGACAAGATTGAAGTATACATTTCTCAATACAACAATAGTACAAAAGATCATATTACGAACTGATCTTGAGCAAAGTTAAAGTTAATGGTTAACCACACAAATGCTAACCAACCTGCGTTAGAAGCTTTGAATCTGATCGTGGCCTCATAACGGTGCAAACTCAGTATTTTGTTCTCGTTCCTTGTAGACCTCGCACTCTCCGAGGTTTGTTGACGGAATGGCTTGCTGTCAGCAGTCATGTGAAACTGATCGACTCTCGCTGCAGGAGAAGTTATTATTCCTACACTGACTTTCTTAGTTATCACTATAGGGGGACAGTGAAGTGTTGACAGCGGACACCTTACAAGCAAAAAACAATTACAAAGAAATAACAAAACTTCATCTGAGATTGTAATTGTGTATTGTCTGAAACAAGATCTCAATATCTTAATACCATCTTTGTTAATTGTTCTAATTCGTGTTATTCTGCGCATAATTTTTAACTAGCGGTTTTTTTAATTCAACTGACTTCGGTTCAAGAGATATTAACATAACAATTAATGCAATAATCTTGCCGACATTATGTTAATTTAATAAGACTTAAAAACTCGCAAGGATAATGAAAATACGAGAAAAGCAAAACAGGAATATCGGACCTTGCAGTTAATAGTTGACTAGTTAATACTGGTTACTACTTGTTTTTACACTTTGAAAAACGATGTATGTAGTTGCATTTTTAAAAAGAGCTATAAAAAACTTTAGATTTGACTAACGCCGTCTAAACTTTGTGACAAATTCACATACCGAAAAGTTATGCGTAATTGTAATATTACATAGACAGAAATAACATGATTTCTCCAGTGGCGAAACTTTGGTATCCCGTGAAGATACCGGCATATTTCTCTTTCGTAATGTGAAGATATCACAGTTATCGGGAATTGTTTAGCCAGAAACCGTTGTGGTTGCATATCCTGTTTTTTCCATCGCATACCGACATCTATATCTCATAAACAAAATATTATATGTGTACTTGTAGATACGAATTGAATTCGAGTTGATAATATCGTCTTGAACACTCAGAGATATAAAAAACGGGTTTACACGCCAGGTAATATCTTCAATATATTTCATAATCTGCGACATGAAAAAGTGGTTTACCTCGGTGTAAGAATCTGTGAAGTTCACGAGTGACGTAGACAAAGAAAACAATGAAGTCAAAACAATAGATAGAACAAACATAATAGTGATAAAACAAAGAAAAGACTTCACAGGTTCTTACACCGAGGATGAGTCTGAAAAAGGCTTAAAAAATCAATCTAAAGATAAGCAAGTAGTTCAAATATGTTCTTATTCAGTAAAGAAGAGAAATAGTTTTGTTAGAAGCAAAAATATTAGTATAAAATAACAAAGAATTTTGTCCTATATAAAGGATATATTTTATTGGATTGTATAATAATAACCGATTTTTCCTTTCAACTATGTAATATATCAAAACAGGGTAAAATCCTAATGCTATTTGATTTAGTGCACGATCAGATATAAAATGTAAGATTACGTCATCCAGAGACTAAAAGAAGCTGACAGAGCACAAATGGGCCACCTATGCCATAGATATCGGTTTACTAGAAGATTGAGGTTGAGAGAACAATGAAAACTCGTCAACACACCACCTCCAAAGGGTTCTCCTCAACTAGAAGCAGCAACAGAACCTCTCTCTATAAGAACCAGTGCTATCACGGAAACGCCAACTCGGCGGCAGGCCCTGGTGACATTCCCTCCCCTTCACTTCACCCCCCTATATCCTTTTCCTTGGCGTCAAAACTCACAGCTTGGGTCGCTTTTTAGATGAAAACTATTGTCATCTATAAACTCAGAATCGAAAAAGCGAGGAAAAATTCCGCATCTAAGTAAAAAAAAATCACAATAAAAAGAACTCTAAAATAAAAATTTTGACAAAGCCGCAGAGGACTGGTACCTATGACGTAACAAGAGTAGACGTCATTCGCTGTCAATGTTTTACAAGGAAAAAGCTAAGGTGACAAACAACTCATTTTAAACTTTTTTTTGTTGTTTTTAACCCGTAGTAACGATAAGATTATTGTATTGAGCTTGGAACAAAAAGATAACGCTAAAATATACAAATAAAATTTATCATCAACAGCTTAAGAGACTTGTATATTTTGGAATTTAACTTTTTATTAAATCTGTAAATAACTTGTTATAATAATTTCAGGAACACCTTTTTTAATATACATTAGTGAGTTACTCTACCATTACCCATATTTTCATAATTACTTATAAATTTTCTTAATTTAATAATGTTTTTAGAAAATAACAATATTTTTCTTATATTTGCTTTTTAGAGCCATTGGCACAAACACGCTGAAAGAAACAAAGCTAACTCAGGTAATGCGTAATTTTTACTTAATGACTTGATAAAAGGTTCAAAACAAAAAGAGCCAAATAAAAACAAACATCGAGAGGGTAACAATTCCCTTGCTAGACCCCTCCCTACCCGGCACTAAGAGGTTGACAATTCCCTATCCATATCGCCAGCCCCCTCCCCTACCCGGCAGCCCCCTCCCTATCCGGCAAAGTTACTTCAATAAATACTCGCATTACAAAGAGTTAACGAAAAGAAAAAAAAAACAGTTCTAAGATTCAATCGCAAATACCGTCTGCCGTAGTGGCAAAAATAACGGTCATTTTTCAGTTACTATTACAAATATTAACTTTTACGGGCGTTTACAAAAAAATAGAAAAACTTTAATAATGGAAATAGTAACTTTGAAATCTCTTCTAAAACTCTGTAAAACAGAGTTGTGTCCTTGATACAAATGCTCTGCTCTCCTCCCTAACGCTTGTTGCTTCTGGTCAAATGAAAAAATTCTTATCCACTTAACGTTAAAGTCAATAGCAGTTACTGCCTTCGTTGGCAACGCAGATCGTGGAAAAGATTTAGCTTGCCTTTCTATTTCGTTAGACAAAAAATCATCTTAGCGAGGCATTTTTGGAAATATTTACACAGTATCATAGTCAATATCATTGTATATATCATCCTTAAGACAACGGCTGTCATTTTTCATTTGTTGTACCGAGGTCAGAAGTCGGCTGTTACTAGTCTCAAGTCCCCTTATCCGTTTTTGCTGTTCGTCTATGATTTTTTGCTTGGAGTCCGTAATTTCTCGTGTTTCCTTTTTTGCTTTCAAGAATTCAGCTTCTCTATTAAGCACTTTTTCCATCAACTCCCGAACTTCTCGTTCTTTCTCTTCGCGCAATATTCGTAATCTCTCTTCGCACTCAACAAGCCTTTCTTTGAACGACGCTACAAGTTTGTGTGTACTCGACTCTTGCAGTATCAGCTGTTCGTGAGTGGAGGACAGTATTCTCTTGGTCTCACGGAGCTCTCGCCGCAACTCCCGATTCTCTGCCTCATACTAGAAGTAACAAAACAAAAATAATTTGCACAGCATACGCAATAAAAGGCGTGTTAAATGAAAACGTCTGGAGTTAAAGGATCGAACAAACGTTAGCTTGGTATTGTGACTGGAGACTAGCGCTTGTCTAAATAATATATTTTAACTTAGAAATATAGTTTAAGTGAATGTTGTAGTCTTTGGCCTTAAGTGTAACAACCTTTGGCCTGAAATGTAAAAACTTTTGGCCTTAAGGGTAATAACCTTTGGCCTGAATTGTAATAACTTTTGGCCTGAAGTGTAATGACTTTTGGCCTGAAATGTATTAACTTTTGGCCTGAAGTTTAATAACTTTTGGCCTTAAGTTTAATAATCTTTGGCCTGAAGTACAATAACCTTTGGCCTGAAGTGTAATAACTTCTGGCCTGTAGTGTATAACCTTTGGCATGAAGGACAATAACCTTTGGCCTGAAGTACACTAACCTTTGGCCTGAAGTGTAATTATTGCATTAATGGCCAGTTATTTCATTTGTGGCTTCTTCAAATACCATATTTTGTTTCATTTATAAATTTACAGTTTTTTATTACATACAGACCTCCGTCAAAGTCCTGGGATGCACATTATTTTCTTCAAGCCGTAAATCTTCATCGATCTTTGCAGATAGAACATCGGAGCTTGAACTATGAGGACTAAGGAAAAGAAATTGTGAGTCAAACAATAAATTATAAATAATTCCCACAGATCTTTTTTAATAAAGGCTGCAAAAGAATTTTTTATTGCCGTATTATCAACGTATGTTTTTAGAGAATAAAATTCAAATTTCCAAAATAAAGGACAGGTGTGGAACCCTGTCCGAGCATGGGTATAACACTTAGGACAGGTGAGGAACCTTGTTAGAACAAGGGGATAACACTTAGGACAGGTGTTGAGCACCCGTCAAAGTAAGGAGATAACACTTAGGACCAGTGATGAACCTTGTTAGAACAAGGGAATAATACTTAGGACAGGTGCTGAGCACCCGTCAAAGCAAGGAGATAACACTTAGGCTAAGTAAGAAACCTTGTTAGAACAAGGGGATAACACTTAGGGCAGGTGTTGAGCACCCGTCAAAGCAAGGGGATAACACTTAGAACAAGTGAAGAACCGTGTTAGAACAAGGGGATAACACTTAGGACTGATGACAGATCCCGTCAGGGCAGGGGGATAACACTAGGGATAGGTGAGGAACCTCTCTTAGGACAGGTATGGAACCTTTTTAGAACAAGGAGATAACACTTAGAGCAGGTGTGAAACTTTGTTAGAACAAGGGGATAACATTTAGGAGAATTGAGGAACCTAATCAGAGCTAGGGAATAACGCTGAAAATGTCAGCTTTGTGCTTTCCCAACGGCAATGGTTAATTTTTTCAACCTACAGTTCACGTGCTTCAATTACTCGACATTCAAGAGTTTTTCTAAAAGCTGTATTCAAAGAGTTTCTTGATGTACAAGATTAAACAGAACACCGTAATTTTCTAATTTGACACCCCGGTGCTCACTGAATACGCAAATAGTTCTTGCAACCTGCAAGTCGATCAAAACCTTTGTAAACATTTTTAACAATTATTGCCAAACATTTCATACATGATACGCTAATAATATCCAAACATTAATTAATTTATACCTCGAGTATTTCGTTTCTAGCATTCTGATTGGTTTACTCAATCTCGGTTATCAGCTGATATACCGAATGACCATATATGGAAACTAAATAAAAATCTCGGTTATCAGCTCATATACCGAATGACCATATATGGAAACTAAATAAAAATCTCGGTTATCAGCTCATATACCGAGTGACCATATATGGAAACTAAATAAAAATCTCGGTTATCAATTTCTTAAAAGTTTGTTCTTATTTTCAAGTATCGAAGGGCTCGGAAGGCTCATGAAATTTAATAAAACAACTCGTTGGCTATTTACCATCTCATATCCAACGCGCGCTCATGGAATAATTGTTAATTATAACGTTGATAACGTATCGTACTATATGCCAAACAACGCACCTCGAGTCTCTACTCCGTTGCGCGGAAACAGAGCTAGAGGATATGGGCAATGTATGAGTCCGCAGTCCATTTGGTACGCTGTTGATGCTGTTATCACGTGTAATTGAGGTCCTATTGCTCCAGCCGCTGTCGCTAGAGCTGCTACTCGTTTCTGAAGAAGATCGAGTAACCTTTTGCAATGGAAACGTTGCAGTTTTTACTCGCAATAGCCTGGGAGAGTATCGCTTCCTTACAAATTGAGGTGTTGAGGTCGGGGAAGAGCTCGGAGAGTAAACTGGCTCATCATTATGATTAACAATAGTATCAATGATTGCTAATGATGATGGTCTTGGTGATGAGGGCCTTGATGGAAGCCTTGTAGACAAGGAAAGTGATTGGTCTGTCGTTAAAGGGGTGCTGGTTTGATTCCCCCGCAAGTCACTGTCCATTTCATTTTCAATTTCACTAGCTTCGTTTAAGTTTCCTAAAGACGAAGAACGTTCGTAATCTCTTTTAAAATCACTTTTTATTGTGCGCTCTGCAGTTACTGAACCAAATGATTGAGTCCGAGAACGTAGTTCGTTGCTATAAGGGGTATTCGGTTGTTTGCCATGTCCGTGCCCATTTTGGCAGATATCGCCATCACCTTCGCACATAGCATTCCGATACGAATTCCGCCTAAGCGTTCTTTGCTCATCAAGAAACTCCAAGTCCGAAGGGTATAGAGTTATTGGAGACGAAACTTTTCGTGCATCACCCAAGTCTGAATTCAAAACTCGTACTCGCGTACAGTCTGATGTAGGCGTGGAGCGGCCATGTTTCGGACTTATGACCCTTCTCTGAGTGAAAGAGGAATCGGCAACCTGAGGAGGGCTGAATCGCTTCTCTCCAGTGTCGGATATTGACGAAAATGAAATGCTACTTCTCTCTTTTTCCTGCTCGCTGATAAGATCGGATGAGGACGCCCACCTGCGTGTTGACAAAGGTTCCTCCATAAACTGTCTCTCGGAATTGTGGTACACTTCCTGGATTGACTTCAAGATGATTTGAAGAGGTTTGAGCTTCTCAAGACTTTCCTGTAAAAAGAAATCAAACCGCATACTGTTACTTTGTATTGGAGGATTTTGGCACACTATCAACTTAACTTCCCCTCCCTGAAAATATTTGTGCGTCACTCAGAAGCTCAGCCGCTTCAATATGCTTAATTAGGTACCAGTCAATGTTAATCACGGCGGGAAGAGGGGAGGCAAGGAGACACAAGACAGCAGTGGGTATTTTATATATAAAATATATATAGTTATTTATAATTACTCATCCATATGAAAGGTCTTTGGAGAATAAACTAATTTTATCACATTCTTTTAAAACATAATAATAATAAATGTAATTCTTATATTGCGCACTTTACATAAAAATGATCAAATGTGCATTACATGCAAGAATATACATCAGAGTGTTATATAATTATCAAAAATAAATAAATGTAATCTAAGTTTAAAATCTACTCCTGCTACTACTGCTAATGAAAAGATAAAATCAGTTTAAAATGTTTCTATACCATAAAAACTTAGATTTCAAATGTATACCAAGTATAATAAAAGAAATGTAATTTAAAGAATGCTTCTTAAAGAAATAAATTTTTAAATTGGGATTTAAAAATTCTAATATTTATCAATTCACGTATCTCACGCGGTAAGTTATTCCAAAGTTTTGGAGCGGCGACATAAAAAGATCTATCGCTAAGCGTCACTCTTGTTCCAAAAGATGGTGTTGCAATCAACAAGCCATTTGATGATGATCTTAAATTATAAGCGCCTTGCTTTTTAGCTGACACATGATCCTTTAAATAGGATGGCGCTATTCCGTGAATGGCCTTAGAAATAAATTAAAGAATCACAAAATTAATCCGCTGTGTAAGTGTTAGCCAATGCAGCTCATACATCAATGGCGTAACATGACAATGGCTTGGCGCGCGGCAAACTAATTTCGCTGCAGAATTTAAAACTCGCTGGACTTTTTCCAGATGAGAGGTTGGTAGGCCATACAAAAGACTATTGCAATAGTCAACGTGCAAGGTAACAAACGCGTGCACTAGAGCTTTAATTCTATCTATACTTAAAAATCTACGGATACGACTTACATTATGAAGATAACAGAATGTTGTGCAGCTTAACTTATTTATGGGAGCAGATATATCTAGATGTTAGTCAAACCATGACCTGCTTTCTATTGACATCTAACTAACTCCCTAATCTGTAACAGTTATAAACTCTGCTTGAAATTGTAACTTCCTTGTTCAACCTGATAGTCTGGTAACGTACCTGGTTTAGCTTGTTTAACTGGTTTGACAAGATTTTGGAGATAACGGCTAGTTCTCTTCCCAGGTCAATGCACTCGTCCTTCTGTGTTATTGTTACATCAGGACAGGACTAGGCGAGAAAGAAGGCTTTAGTTTAATATGATTTAATATTTTAATTAAATAAAAATTAACGTCAAATGTGTTGCAATTCTTTATGAGAAAGTAGCATCAATCAAGTAAAAGCGTTTGCTAAAAATCTGAAAAGAAGCGCAATGCTTTCAGAATGTTGCTGGTTTTCTGTCGGAAAAAAAGATAACCAGAGTTATTCTGTTGCGGACATGGTTGGCGCAGTTGAAAGGTATTTGCTTTCCAATCACAAGGCCCCAGTTCCGTCTAATTATAATCTAAGCTTTCCTTCCTTCCAGTGTATAGATAACTGAATACCAGTGTCTTTTGGAAGCTAACTTGCGATGTATTAGTTTCCAGTCCAGGAGAAGACAAAGAGTCTTATTAGCTTAACCTACACAAACCGGGGATAAGAACCGGCTCCAAGTAGTTCGGAATGCATTTAGCCAAATTATCTTGTCTGTTGAACAGAATGGTTACTTCTACTCACCGATATAAGGTTTAAAAACTGCTTCATATTGTTAAACTCCCGTTCAACAAACTCATTCATGAAGGCCATATAATCTTCTTTCCCACCAAACCTATCGAAGAGAGTGACAACAAAAAGTAGTGACACAACTTTTTTGAATTGAAGAATAAAAAAACGAAACTTAACAACTTACTATGACGTAGTACCTACCAACGGAGGTTACGATATTCAGAGCTATAATAACCAGTGTGCTATCGTAGGTTACGATATTCAGAGCTATAATATCCAGTGTGTTATCGTAGGTTACGATATTCAGAGCTATAATACCCAGTGTGCTATCGTAGGTTACGATATTCAGAGCTATAATATCCAGTGTGCTTCTAGACTGCGAACAATCTCTTTCTTTTCCTCTGACTGATTGCATTGTCGGCGGGGAAGGATATAATCAGTCAGCAGTTTCTAAACAATTTTTGTTTGCAGGTTTGACTGATTATGAGGAAAAGAAAGGCACTACTGGCAGTCTAGTGTGCTTCGCAATCTTTGTAATTTTGCCGATTTGTCTTACAAAGCCTTTTTTCTTTGATAGCAGCTAAAAACTCCGTCATATATTTAAAAACAACTACTGACATCACATATTGAACTGCTGATCAAATTGTGTTGATTGTTTTCAAAACCTCTTTTGTTAACAAAAGGTGCAATAATCAAGAAATGAAAATATTAAAATTCCCGCTATTTATAAAATAGATCAACAAAACAAATTTTAATATACTAACAAACTATGTCTCCAGTAGAACAAAACGACACTAAATTCACATCTGGACAACTGATAAAGCCTTGTATTTTACAACTTTTTTAAATTAGCACACTCTGAAGCCTTTTGAATGAGAAAATATTGATTTGATTTCTTTATTTATACACTAAAACTTAGGTATTACCCGTACACACATCGAATAACCATTTTATTCATTTCTGTTCGAAAAAGTATTCATTTATGAGGTGGCTAATACGGTCTTCATTAAAGTGTACTTATAAAGTTGTTGTTGTTATCCTTGCTACAGCCCGGATTACCGCCAACCCAGTACACGCTGTCTGCAGCATCAGGTGTTAATGCAAATAACTTGTTACGAATTTTAGAAACCAATTCTATGGCTCAGTAAAAAGCAATGAAACGTAACAAAAACGTTTAAACGCTTGTTTTCACCCTTTATACTGGCACTCTCTCCGCTCCCACTTTCCCTCAGGTCCATTAAGTCCACTTTCTTACCTGGTTAAGTTAGCCAGATTCTGCATGACCTTCGCAATGAGTGTCAAAATTCTAGATGTCTTCTCATCCGGAAACTCTAACATAAAAAAAAATAAACAACTTGTTCCTTAAAAGTCCATCACTTTCAAGCAGGTCAATGTTATAAGTTACGTAATAATCTTGAAAAATAGGCTAAATAAAAAGTCCCTATAAATTAAAGATTCAATGCAGATATTAAGTGGAAGTTTTTGGCGTACAAAATCAATTAGTAAGTTTTTTGCGCCAAGAGATAACTACCAATCCAAAACTACAGTATTTGCACAAAATATGGAAATGCCATATAAATTAGCCATGAATAAAGCTTGGTATTTTCTGTGACACGTAAACAAATTTTATTGCAACTCAACAATCGTATATAATATTAGTATAACAGATAGGTAAACGCTGGATGTCAACACAGTTGCGGTTTAATAATTAGTGTGAAGCCCTTTGGCTTTATACAGTTCACTGACACGACTTGGAACACTATCATAAAGTTTCTAGATAAGGTCAGCTAGAATGTTACTCCAGATGTCCTACAACACCTCCCACAGCTGCTGCATCTTTGCAGCGACTCTCTTTATGTTCTGCTGCTCCATGTACGTCCACACTTGCTCAATGATGTTCATTTTAGGACTCTGGACTGGCCAATCTAGAACTGTCAAGCTACCATCTCGTCTCTTGTTCTCCAGGTATTGTTTGACCACCCTTGCTGTGTGCTTGGGATCGTTATCTTGCTGGAGAACAAAGTTGTTGCCAATAAGAGTCCGTCCCGTGGGCACAGCGTGGTGGATGAGTATCTGCTTGTACTTGGCTGCCGTCAGGATATCAGGGATCCTGTACAGATTTCCGACTTCGCTGTACGTAATGGAACCCAAAACTTGTAGAGATCCTCCACCATGCTTCACAGTTGGTAAAACACAGTCTGCCTTGTACTTCTCCACTTTTCGTTCATACTGCCGCAAATTATTTCCAAACAGTTCAAATTTATTCTCATCTGTGAATATAACTTTTCTCCATTGGTCAGACGTCCATCTTTCGTGATTTCTGGCCCATACCAATCTTTTCTGCTTGTTGCCCTTACGCAGCATAGGTTTTCGTACAGCTACATAACCTCCAAGACCACCAGCTGTCAAGGTGTTTCGAACCAGCCTTGGGGACACTTTTTTTTTCTGTTACATCTTCCAAATTTCGTGCTACCTCCTTATTGGACATTCGTCTCTTTCTTAATAACGTCACTTTCAAGTATTTTTCATCCGATTTAGACAGCTTTTTCTTTCTTCTTCTTCAAGGGGTGTTTCTAAAATCGCCGTTCCGTTCATGACGCCGGATACACTTGTACACAGTGCTTGGCGACACATTCTTCCTGTTGGCAATCTGCCAGAAGGAGTAGCCTTCATTCTTCGGAATCTTCATCTGTGCTCTCTTTATTTTTGTTGTCTCTTTCCTAGGCGCCATTCTCCTCTTCTTTTCTTGTAAACTGTCACCGATAGGTATTATAGTACTGCCACTAAGTATTTATACACTGAATCTATATCCTAAGATTGTTGGAGTCAGTTTTAACCAATTTACTATAGATACATTTTGTTATATATTAAACATTTCTTTACTGTTTCATATATTATCCAATGCTATATCTTTAAAGGTCACGATTTGCAAAATAGGATTTGTTAGTTAACCCAACGAAGCAAAACAAAAACGATAATTGTAATGCTAGTAATATTAATGATATCGAGAGATTCGACCAGCGGCAATTTAGCGAAGAGAAGGGCCACTAAAATGTTTAGTTGCGCAAACGGTCGTATCCAGGTTGATGAACAGGGTCCAGTTGTTCAAAAGCCTATTAGCACTAACCCAGGGTTAAATAGTTAACCCACGATCTTGTTTCCATTCTTACAAGGAGAAGTTTTAGCTGCAATTTGGGGATTTACAAGACTTTTCCTAGAAAAATCCAAACAGTATTCATAAATTACCATCTACCTTTTTTTAAAGAAGAAATTCTTGTTTGAATAACTGCTTAACCCAGGGTTAAATTTAACCAGCCTTTGAACAACCGGGCCCAGGGCTCTTGTTTGACAGTCATAGAATTTATCAAATCAACTAAGGTTACACAAAACAATTCCTAAGTTAGATATAAAAATGCAATAGTCGCATTACTTTCTCGCTAAAAAATATTTGAAGGTAAAAAAATTACTGCACTTTGGCTTCTAACCAGAATAGAGCAGCTGATTTTCAACAGAAAAATTTCTAAATACTTTAAGTCCATCACAGATGGAAGAGTACGTTTCTAACTGTCAGCTCCTTACAGCAATATGAAAGAAAGATTTTGACCCTGACGCTTTTAATGTTTTAGTTTTTATCTCTAGTTTGGTCAAGCATGCCAGGCACAGTTGATAGAATCTCGGCCTTCAAACCACAAGGTGACCAGCTTAATTCCCGGCTATGGCGAAACTTGAATCTTTGTGTGAACTTCTCTCTTGCCTAATTTCCAGGATAGGTAAATGCTCTAACCTGAGAAGGGTTAGTGTCCCACCCAGGGGGAGTTAAAGGCTCATCCGTCTAATATTATTGAAGCTGGAGATAAGCGATGAGTTTAGGATTTAGTTTGCTCTACTCACTGTAGTTTAGTACGTCTTACCTTGCACCAAATGAAAAAGACTTGGAGATAATATTGCTGGGCAGAAAAACCGTAAAAAGATGGAGGCGCTGTAAAACGATTTCAAATGAATGACTTTAGTTAGTGAATTAAAGCTGGAGGGGACAAACACTAAATATAAATGAGTATAAAGTGCAGTCTGTATGTTCAGTAAGCTAAACGTACAGTATGTAATCCGCAGAGAACTACAATGCTAGACAAAAAGATTTGAGACAGCTAGTAGATCATTTACGCCCGCTTACGCAGGGTTTTAACTCTTAACATAATTTTCGGCTCTACGAATATCTCAAGTATTTTAGTTCCCTCTTTCCCCCCCCCTTCCCCCTCTAAAATGTTGAAATAACTTTTTGCCTATAAGGGAGAGGGCTTTTTAAACCAAAATTAACGAAGTGTCCAAAACATTTTGTACACGGTTGTTGATCATGAAATTTAATTAGATTTCGGCAGTGATGCAATGAGGTGGATGACTTAATTGGTAATGGTAGCTGGTTCCAGATACGAGAAATAGAGGATATTACATGGCCGCGCGGGGATACGAATTTTATCTTCGAGTGTTGAAAAAATATCTCACGAGTGAGCGC
>JAOTRI020091848.1:0-15513 GCA_028564885.2 Zoanthus sanctaehelenae
TGCAAGTGCGGCCTAATGCTACTGGAGTGTATTTCGCCTACAACATAAGGCTCAGATCAACTGAATAATACCAAATGAACAACACACATTGATAATGATAGATATTTCGAACTTTATACGTCAAAGATTTGAAACACTAGGTTCCTACCCTCGACATTCAGCCTTTCCCCAATACAGGGAAAGCACTCAATTGAGCTATTCCAACAATTTGAACAAAGTCAAACTTCATCCAACACCATCCAACACCATCCAACACCGTCCAACACTATCCAACTTGTTTGATTGTGCTGTTCAAACGGGTCAAACATGTTGCTTCCAACAATGTTTGATGATGGTTGACCAACATGTTTGATCCGTTTAAACGGGCCCCTAGCATCAGGCGAAACGATTTAAAGTTCTTTAGATTAGTTATTACTGGGCAACCTGTGGTAAGCCCAGTCATAAAATATAACTTTGTTTTTCCGTCCAGACAGGATGTCGCCAGCGCGATTCACAATGCTCACTTTTTTTGCTCTATTGTGTTATAAGGAGAAGAGGGACCTGGAAAAAAAATGTAGCTTAGCGAAACCTTTTAGAGCGTTTGGTTTACAAGAAAACGGTGAATATTAGACATCCAGTCGAATAAGTAGATAAACAAGTAAAATAAAACATAGTTTTATGGTTTACACTTTAAATCCCGCGTCTTTCCGGGACAGCAGTCGAAGTAAAATTTAGATTCAATTTCTCGGTATGCTACAATTATTTCTCAACGTGGAAAGGGTCGGCAAGCTTAAGTGATACCTTCAAACAACTGAGATTGCATGCATACTTAAATAAAAAATTTCAAAAGGAAAAACTCTACACAGAACTGCGCATGACAAAGGTATTGCCAATTTAAAAAGTGTTAATAGCCAGTGTTTCAACGTCATTCGAAAACCTCTTAAAACTATTTTAATCCGCCATCTTTTATTGCCAACAAGCCAGGCAATCGTAAGCGTAACTTATGTCGCTGTGACACAATGAGGTTTCAAAAAAATCATCAAAGTTTATTAAGTTTTGTCTTCCTCGTTGGCACTTAGCGATAGCTACTACTAATTTACTGGTACAGGCTATCACGTGCACTAATAAATTAGTATTTTCCATCTTAACCGCAATTACACATAGTACAATCTGATAGGCTCCCTAACCTCGGGCTAGTCGTTATGGTCCTAGGTGACAACCCCTACGAGTTTGCGAAAACAATGACGGCTCCTCGGCGTTTTCCAAAGGTGTTAAATGTCTATTTACAAGAACTTTTAGATATTTCAATACCCGAGAAGACAGAAAATGAATGAATGAAAATATTTAATGTTAAGTTACAAGCATTAGAAAACAGAAATATGATTGCTACTTTAACAATCAGACCTCTCGAAGGCCGAAGGCCGAATGGGCTATTGACTCCGAGACCATAAGGGCGAGAGGAATAATTGTTTTAGTAAAATCCAATTAGTTGGTCAAAAAAATATCGAGACAAAACATCTTTCGTTAGTTAAAACTATTGTTTTGGTTTTCAAAGCAGGCGCTTTTCGCTACCAGTGGGCTATAACAAATGGCCTAGTAGTAGCTCAACCAATCAGAACGCAGCATTGATAATAGACCACTAGTTGGATTTTACTAAATTATGATTGCCTACTAGTAGAGAAAAACCTCGTTTTGCTATATAATTTTTATTATAAAATGATTTTATTAGTAATTTAGTTTTTTTTATCAATTAGTAAATTTCTAATAGCTTGAATAGCCTACGGCCTCATGATCTGTTAGCGTGCTAGTAGTAGATAGTAGAACTTAGTAGATTTAAATTAATCGAAATTACTAGTTCTATATTTACACTCTTTTTTTTATAAGGATATGAGGCTGAAAATCGCCCTAAAATTTAAGAACATGTTAAGATCATGCTGAGGCCGAGAAAGGGTGAAGAACATTTATTTATGACAAAATAATTCATACAGCGTTATTGAAAAATTTGCTTGAGCTTCTTGACTAAATTTTGTAGATAATAATTTTACATTATAGGTTTTTTATTTACAAAATTGCAGTTCTCAGGTATAGTTCTTGAGACAAACTGGCAAGAAAGCCAGTACAAAGTACATGCACAAATCAATGTATACAGAAAGGTACCACATAAGGATATATATGTATTACTTATATTATCTGAAATTAATAAAGATGTTTTGAAAAACTTGTTTAAGAACATTTGAGGCTGATATACCGAAAATATTTAAGAACGTTCAGTTTCAGTCGAAAAATTAGACGTTCTTATTCAAAAAAAAGAGTGTATACTAGGACACTTACTTTTGACACCTTAGATACCCTGTAGAATGTAGCGAAATACTTTGCGTCCTTTTCCAGCTTCCTCATTCCGCGTTCCAACCACGGCATCGTGATTCTTGTAACACAGTACATCGAGATGAGACAAACTAGCACAAAGACTATTGTCAGGGACCCCCACGCGTCTCCGTAAATGTGACGAGACTCCTGATAATCAAACACTCCATTCACCAGGAGACTGATTAAAAACAATACTAATCCCAGAGTGCCTCGCAAGCGGTATTTCCGGTGTGTGTATCCAATCAAAAGCGAGAGAAGACGGATTGGTCTCAGTGTTTCTTCAGTCTTTGACATATTGACAATGAATTCTGAACTTCGGCTCCTTGTCGGACATTTCTTTACGCTACGCCATTACGAAGACTTCATGTCCTTAGTGGGAACTAACTACAAAGAAGAAAGAAGAAATATTATATTTCATAAGTTTTTTTGGGAATATGTTAAGCAATCTGTACAACAACACAACAACAACAACAATTTATTTCCATTTAGATAAAGAAAAAGTAACAATTTTATAGGACGAACTTCTGAAAGTTGGATAGTGGTTGGACACCTGAAATAACTATAGGAGCTAATCTAGTTAGGTGGTACCTAATAGAAGAAAGGAAGAAAGTATAGAACCACTTGTGATTTTAAAGTTTTAATTTTGAAGCGAAACAGCTGGGGGCCGCTTTTTCATTAACAGTTTTACAAAATAAAATACAAAGTAATAAGAATTTTTAAACTGAAGTTTTGGACAGAGGTTCCTAGTCGGTGTGAATGCGTGAGATAAATAAAGAGGTGGTTTTTAATTGGTTGCGAAATAGGAGCTGTAAAACTTGTTGTCATGTCAACTAGATAAAACTGATCTCGAGACTTGGTAATATAAGATGACCATGCAGCATCTAAACGCTGAACGTTAAGAATTAATCGCACAGCTGGCAGCGGATTTTAAAGGTACCGACTCTTTGGGATTAGTAAAAGAAGTAAAAACAAACTGAAATTCTGAAAACGCATGAGAAATGAGAGACTTTATGGGAGATGTGAGCGCGAGACTGCACTAAAACGCGTGTGTCACACGCACTCCAGAAATCCACGAGACTAGATTAGATAGCTATAAAAATGTTTTTAAAAAAACATTGCCAGCATTAATTAAAATATTGAAACGAATGACATTCCACAGGGATAAATATGACAATACAAATTCAGTTTCTGATAGGTTGCAATGAAAGTACAATAAGATTCGCATCAACTTGAAATGTATAAACAACAATAAGAGTAAGTTGTTAAATAAGTAAAAGCAGGTTTTGGAACAGTCTTTAAAAAATGTTTTTAGACAATACTTAGTTTCTCTTCAAGTCCACAAGTCTTAATAAACTCCAATTATTAATGCACCTTGAATGCCGATTGTAGACAATCTTTTGTTTGCAAAAAAAATCTAAGTTGATGAGTGATAACGGCACCTTTTCAAAATTAATGTTCCAAGCAAGGACACTTTAGCAAAAGCTTTTTAGAGTTTTTCAGGAATAAATTAACTTTAATTTGGTTTGTTTTAAAAGTTAAGTACTAATTCTTACTTCCTTAACGAGATTTACTGCTCCAAAGTCAAAGACAAAGATGAAAGTTCTTTTTAATTGTGTCTGTTATTTGAAAACTTCATTTTAAAGCACGGTTGCCAAAACCTTCACACACAAACATAAGACTAGCCGGAAAGCCTAAAACTTTTTCATTTTGAGCTTTAGATGCAATTTGAAATAAGAGCAAACACTGACTGAATAATTTTAAAACAGTAAAATCGATCTTTGGCTTGTTTAAAATCTCTGACAGAGAATTGAGAAAATTTGCATAGATGATAGCGTTCTGTCTGTGTAATTCAGACAGTTATTTAACTTGAAAATTCTGCGAAAGTATTAATCTTGCTGTTATTTCTTAGCCAGAATAGAACTTTACTTTAAATATGCGCTAAAAGTTACCTGTTTGCTCCTCGACGTTGACAATTAAATCCGCCATGCGCCATGTTCAGCTTGTGAATCTTGTTTCCGCATCAAAGATTTCTAAACCAACTTGCTAATGAAGTTTTGATAAAATGTTTTGTGATGCTTTGAATGCACCGCGGGGTTACTGATGCAAAGATTGAAATATCGCATCTCCTTATAAACTATTTGTAAACAACCTCTAAAAGTTTTTTGTTTGTTAGCCAAACAAGTTTTCACGTGACAGGAAGATAAATGGCAAGTACTTTTTGATTCACTTGTTTGTATTTTATAACCAAAGCTAGTTTAAAAAAGTCTAAAAATCATTTCAAATCCTCTTTTAGAAAAGGCACAGAAAAATGGCAAAGCTGATAAACCTCATATTTTGGAAGCTGTTGTAGATTAAAACTTGACTCCATTTCGTGTTTTTTGGTCTTTTATACTTTTAGTTTTACATGCATTTTTTCCCATGACAATAAGGCTCAGTGGCAAAGTTCAGGCTGAGTCATAAAAGGTGAAAACATTTCTAGTGAAACTTTTATTTTACGTTCGCAATGTGCAAAGCAAAACTGACATGAAGTACCGTAAATGTTAATTATTATACATTGGTGTCAAAAGCTCGATTTCGATTGGTTATAAGCGCACAGCTAATTCTTGCTTGCTCTGTCTCTATACGTCATACCTGCAGAAAATAGATTTTATATATGTAAAAGTGACGTCTACCTACAGACAATAGTTTTAGGCATGCAAAAGTGACGTCAACTAACACACTAACCAGAAATTTGATCAATTTTGTCATGGTGGAGTCGCAAATACAACTCAGGAACATGCATAATAAAACAATTATTGGATTTGGTTTTCGCATGATAGCGATAATTATCAAGGCCTCAGTTTGTATTATCCGCCTCAGCCTTCGGCTTCTGCAGATAACTCAAACTTTGGCCTTGATAATTATCGCTATCATGCTCTACCTCATCCAATAATTGTTAATTATTATCTTATCTTGCTTTAAACAATTTTATACATTCCTTATATTTTAAGTGTAAGATTTGTGTAATGACTGTGTAACTAACATTGTACAATATACAATGATCTTTATACTTATCTTATTACCTTAACCACCCTTATACATCCTTTATACTTAAGTAAAAGGTATGTGTAATGATGGTGTAATGAAAATTAATTGTACAATGTACAAGAATATTTATGCTTATGTCACGTTGAAACACGCTTTAAAAGATTCGCTATAAAATGTAAGGAGAAGAAGTCGTATAATTTGAGCTTTCAAATCTAAATTGCTAACAAGTTATGATAAAACCCAATTCGGAGGTTGCAATTCACCCCTTCTTGGACTGGATAAGGTTAAGAGCCTCATACAATACATTTCATGCAGTTTGGTCCGAAAGGTCTTTTATTCCGCAAATTCATTAAACCAGTTTTCTGCTTTAAAAAAACTTTTAAATGTTCACAAGTTTAAGCCATGAGAATGAAAGTCATTGGATACTGTCCAAGAGTTTTCAGAAAGGTATACCGCTTGTTTCATTAACCATTATTTTTTGAAAATTATAATATTTGCCTGTAACGAAATGAAATATATTTGATAACAACCACATTTCCAACATTTTTACAACCACGACCTGTATTACAGAGGCTCTGTTTTCATACATAAGGTTCTCCATACGGTATAAACTAAGCAAATAGACGAGCCGGAAAAATATATTCTTGCAAACCTTGCAGCGCTGTATGTAGTGAGGTAACGGCCGCATAGATTCCTTGAAGTTAATCTTTAATTACACGGGAAGATGGCCGCTTAATTGCGCATTTTAACAAGGACAAAATTTTGTGAAGAGTTTTTAAAGGAACGACCTGCAGATGGATCTGGCGTATCGCACTGAGAAAATCTCTTTATAAAAGTAAATACTATATATAAATAAGTTTAATTTCTCACAAAATGAGTAATGCACAAAAAAGAGATTTTAGGAATTATTAATGTGCTGGATTATCACTTGTTATTAAAACTAAAAAAGGTGTACTGCTGCTCGCTGGGTCTGTTTAGCGTGGTCCGAAGTTAAAATGTTCTTCTTTTCGTCGTTAATGTTATTAAATACAGTTTACAAATCTTTAATTGATTAAAATATTGAGCTAAAACAATGAAGCTTTCAAAGTTGCAGCTGTTTTTAAGTTTTTGTCGTCATTTCCATCTATACAATGACAAACGTTCCTCAAAAAAATAGATAGGTTTGTCAATAGAAGATTTGCAAGCCCTAATTGACCGTGGCTTGGTTTCGAAATTTATCTATTAACTGAGAATTCAAAAAAAGAATTTTATGTCGACTTGAAGAACAAAAAGCCATAAAAGTAAGTAATTTATCTTGTAACGTTGCATTAATTTTTTACATCGTTTTATTTTAAGTCGTTTATACAATATGTTTAATTGTCTCTGCTAATGCCCATGTTTATTTTCAGTTTAGATCAGTTTATATAATCTTTTTCTGACTGTTTTTAAAATTTTTAAGTTGTTGTAGATTATTTTGGACAACAATTACATTTTTTTTGAAACCAGAGCAATTAACAGGAATCATATTAAAATTTAGACGACGGAGTTAAACAACAATTAACAAACGGCACAAAAAATAATGACTTGGCCAATGCTGAATTGTAGATAATTGTCAACTTTTCACGGTATAACAAATTAAACTGATTAAACTGAGAGTAAAAAAATTTAATTTTGTAACAATCTTGTCATATGGTTTCTTAAAATAATAATTTTTTTATTGTGTTTTTCTACATAAAATAAGACTAATTTTTCGGTTGTTCAAAAAGGATAAGCCTTATAGCCTTGAAAACATAATGATTAATTATATCTTATGGAAATAATGTCATTGGTACAATATGTTAAATATCGAATATATGCTTTTTTTATAAGAAAAATTTTATAAGGCCGTAATTTAGAACAACTTAAAAACAAGTTCTGGCTCAGGCCGAACTAAGTAAGAAAATTTTCTTAATGACTCTACTGAATCTTGTATTTTGCGTTCACACTATGCACATGTACAGAAGCGCCTTTTCACGTATAGTATTTCTACTGTTGTCCCGAATGATACACGTATTAATTCATACTAAAAGTTCCTCAGACGATCATCATTGTTAATCAGTGCCTTGTCTCTTGTTTCGAAATTTTTCATTATTTCAAGCAGCTCAAAGAAATTAGAACAAATTACTGAGAACATACTGCAATCTGAGGCTGAAAAAACAAAAACCTCGGCAAAATTTACTAGTTCAGTTGTAATAGTTTATAGGCCAGTTCAACAAGATATGTTTCATAGCATGGTTTAACTCATTAGTATATGTATATAAATCGTTCATTGGAATTTTCCTACATGCATAAAGACGTTAAGCCGTAGGCAGTCGGATACTTATAATACAGTACAATACATATCAAGTTCTTCCCTCAGGGCTTTTCAGAAATCTGTTTACAAACATATGCAGTTGAGGTCAGAAAGTTGAGGGTCTTAGAAAGTCCGCTGGAGCGGCTCGCATGTTAAGGCGCGCAACTTGGCAGCCGATAAGAAATGCCCTCAATGGAAAAAACAGACCACAACACCGGGATCACAACCCTGCTCTTTGCGAGAAGTGTGTGGGTTCTTTCAAGTCACTCGACAGAGAGATCGAGAGACTGGTCCTACGGCTTAACGTCCTTATCCGAGAACAATCCATTAACCACTTCTGTGATTGTATGTCTGTTACTGATCGGTCTGACCCTCCAGAGTGATAAAGATGGTGTCCCCATTAAATAGGCCTTTGGCCAGCGAAAAAGACTTGACACCAAAATAGAGTCATTATTATTGTCATTATCATTGTCATTACCATTGCCATTGTCATTATCATTGTCCTTGTCATTACCATTGTCCTTGTCATTACCACAGTCATTGTCATTACCACCGTATTTGTTATTGTCATTACCATTGTCCTTGTCATTACCACCGTATTTGTTATTGTCATTATCATTGTCCTTGTCATTATCATTACCACTGTCATTGTCATTACCATTATCATTGTCATTGTCATTACCATTATCATTGTCATTGTCATTACCATTGTCATTGTTAATGTCATTATCATTGTCATTACCATTATCATTGTCATTGTAATTACCATTGTCATTGTTAATGTCATTATCATTGTCATTACCATTGTCATTGTCATTGTTGTTGACATTATCATTGTCATTACCATTGTCATTGTCATTACCATTGTCATTGTCATTACCATTGTCAATACCATTGTCATTGTCATTACCATTGTCATTGTTATTGACATTATCATTGTCATTACCATGACAAATCTAGACAACAACGGCAATATTTATTTCCACGACCTTTGAATAGAATACATTATTTAGATCATAAATATTAACATAACTATAGTGGTTGGACACCCGAATTAACTCATAATCTTGTTGGGTGTCCACTCTATTGTAAATAAACTCTTTAAACGTAAATTGAAGCGGAAAAAAACAGAAAAAAGAGAGAAATGGTAAAAAAAGATTCTGGAAAACTCAATTGCTATCAGCGATAACCATCAGCAAAACCTGTTTTGAGTTCCCATTGAAAACAAAGAGACTTGTTCCTTTTACACAAGTTTCAAAACAGTTTTCTGTTGGTGAAAAGGTCGAGGTAGGGAATTATGAGCATGCGCGGTAAAACACCACCTCACTGGCCTCGAGGTTTTGACTGTTTTCTGCGTTTAGGTGTCCATGTTTCCGCGCCGTAAGCAAGATGAGGACTATCAAAACAAAGACTCTAATCAGGTGGACTCTGTTTGATGTTGAGTGGCGCAGACATACGGTGCAACATTTCATATAGGTTGACGTCAGAATATGGCTTTCGCATTCTGACATTGAGCGAACGTCAAATTTGACGTTTGAGGTCAATATTAGCGTTTTTAAAATGTTAAATGTGTTCTTATTCTGACGTCAGATTGACCTTTGCTATTCTGACGCTCGTAGGTTGACGTCAGGTTAAGGCTTTGGTATTCTGACGTTGAACAAACGTCTACATTGACTCTTAAAGTCAATATTGACAGGGTACGTATTGGCCACCGTACCATCACCCTCGTTACACCATTGCGGTTACGACAATGAGTGCGATTTCTGTCGACTTTTTCTTCGAATTACTAGATATGTTATAAATTACTTTTGGCGTGGCACAGAGTAAAACCATTATTTAAAAAATAATAAATTTACACTCGGCGACGCGCGCCTAACTTCATTACTTATAAATAATGAAAATATACCGGAGCCTAAACTTAATTATTTATAAATGATTAATGTATGGCAGGGCTAAGTTCATTATTTATAAATAATGAAAATACACCGGAAGATAAACTTCATTATCTATAAATAATGCATGTACAACAGGGCAAACTTGTTCGCTAGAGCTGAACTTTATTTTTTATAAATAAATCTTTATACTTGTAAAGGCACATTTCAATTATATGTAATTAGAACATATAAACAGATTTTTCGCGCGCTTTTTGTAAGACGTGAGCGTGCGTCTGTAACTCGATAAACTCATAAAGTTGTTATTTCTTGCATCTGGGAAGTTACTGAAAATTTTTACTTGAAAATTTTGTCTTTGCCTGCAACATAATAAAAAGCTTCAGTGACAAAAACTTTTCAAACTATCATGTGCTTTTGGTGAGCCAAGGAGAATTTTCTCCCGCACTGAGCACTCAAACTGTTCTAAAAGAAATAATTCACTCATAGCGTGCGTCTATCGAGTTATAGATGCATTTGGGAAGTTGGAAGAGCACGAGAGAAGCGTTTGATATTATATGTAAATATAAACAGTTTTAGTTGGAGAGTTAAAGTTTTATTATACATAATATGGCTTTCGTATTTTGTGAGGCAAGCTTCATTATTTACAAATAATGTTTTGTACATAAAGAGGTAAGGTTTTGTTATTTATAAATCTTAAAGGCGTGACACCAATCTCAAATTCATGATAGTAAATACTTTTTCGAGTTACATAAAGATTTATATTTCAAAAACTCATGAATAATTAATGACGTTTCTGGCCAATGAAATTAAAGACATCAGTCACGTGCAGGAACCTTAATTTATATGTGATAAAACTCATAACTACATAAGCATGGGGAGGGATTTGATTTCGGAGACAGGGAAATATGGGGTATACAAAGAGATGCAAATTAGGATGAGAACTTTATGTAAAGAATACTAATGAACATGAAATTTTGTAAAAAACTTTTTCTTAATTATCATATCAAAACAACCAATAACTTAGAAAAGCTGAAAAATCTAAGAGTAGTAATTTCTTTAAAGACTAAGGTTTCAGTGACAAAGATTAAACGATGTAATTGTTCTTACCGTACTTCATTCTTGTCAAGCATTGAAACTTGGCCATTGCTGTCTTGCAAATGACGTTGAAATCCACAAACAATGCTATACAACGTTCTTGCAGGGTATCGCTGTCCGTTAGGCTTGCAAACTTCTGAAACAAACTTTGTGAGCCACAAGTTAAGTGGCTCAGGACTCATATCAACGATATTTGTATCTAGGCTTTGTATATTTTCAGGTTCAAATGTGAACGAACACTGTTCTTGACTAGGGTTTTTGTTTTCTCTTTACATTTGCCACTCCCAAAAGATTTTATACGACCACTTATTAGCATTTTGGTTGATTTCGGAACACACTCCTCAAATATCTCCATCTCCTCTTGTCTCTTGAATAGTCTTAGCTTTCCTGAATACTCTTTTCGGCGGCATGCTGAAATCAGAGTTCCAACAGCAACTTCCACATAAGTTTTAAACGAGGCAATATTAGCAATTCAAATCATGCAGTCTTGACTGAAAACATTATGTTGAAAAGACCATTACAGTATTTCAGTTTAACTGATAAAAAACTATTGCGTATATTATTTTTTGAATACTAACTTGTTGAGTCCCTATCCTTTGAATAGAGGCAATAAAAAGTCTGACTCTAAAACTTTTACAAACTAAATATAACGTCAAATACTTTTACATCAGTAAAAGAACTGTTAAGCAATTTAAAAGCCTGTAAATTGAATGATCAGCTCGTTATTTTTACCCATCTCATTTTAGTGGAGTTTGCCTTTTTGCCGAGGGTCGAGGGACAAGAGTAAAATGTCTTTGCACCATAGCTAACAACTAGATAACAAGACTGTGTACCATGTTTGATGTTCGTGGGTTGATTAGAAAAAAAGTTATAATTTTTTGAAATTTTGACAAAGTTGAATTTTAAAACCCAATAAAAACTAACATAAAAGCTATATAAAAACGAAAAAATGTATATATTAAAAACAGTGGTATAAAAAAAAGATAAATTATTATCCATGAACTTTTACCCTTGACCCATGGCCCTAGACAAATAAGCAAACTCCTTTCAGTGCAGTAATTTCATTCGACAGTAGTGTTGTTGCACTTTCTATCAGTTTTGAAATCATTCATCCCAAACCAAAGGGCAAAGTCCTGTTTACGTTACGACGACGTCATTGTTAAGGGGGGTCAGAAAAGGTTACATAAAGTGAGGATGGCCGGGTGTGATAGCCGTGATGGTATAATTGGTTATTACAATGCGTTGTGGCCGCATTAACCCGGGTTCTAAAATTTGTAAGTGTCGAAAGAAGTGCTGTGGCACTTTCTACCAATTTTGAAATCATTCATCCCAAACCAAAGGGCAAAGTCTTGTTTACGTCACGACGACGTCACGTCAACGTCGTGACGTAAACAGGACTTTGCCCTGTGGTTTTTCTATAGTATAGACAATCTGACTGCCGGTCACCCAACGAAAAAACTCTTATATGGCCGAATGTTCCGATATTATTATCGAAATGTCAAACTTTTCATGTTGAGTTTAGTTTTTGAAAGTTTTATTTTTATAGTAAAACCGAACTGCGGCATGGCCAATTTAGTCTTTTGAGTTGCGTGACCGGCTGCCGGTCACATAGAAACTACGAATTATTTAATTGATTTTAGGGAGGTATTCTTATGACTCTAGCTCCTAAAAATACACAGAAAGTTGCTTGAACCAAAATAGTACTCAAAACACCAATTTTTAGTTTTGCAAACTCAAAACGTATTTCGAATGTATTTTCCACGAAATAACAACAAATAGACTAAACAGAGTAGCATTCTTAGAAATAACGTGATGTCCCTTATATTTCGTGCAAATCTAAAAAGAATCATGAAAAACAATTTATATCGTTAAAAAGAAGTATATTAAAGTTTCAATTTTTAAGGCTTTCTAGTAATAATATTTCCATGGAGTGTAACAGAGTACTATACGCGTTAAATACAAGCTTTTTTATAAGAACAAGTAATTTACAGACGGCGGCCTGCTGTTCTTCATTTTTGGTTGTCGCAGCCTCAATTTGTTTATAGGCGGTTTGAAACAATAAAAGATATTGAAACAAAAAGACAATTCAGTGCAGATTGTCTGAGGAACTTTTAGTGTTACATGAATACGTCACATGTGAAACGGTGTCCTGTGTTTTTACTGTACAACGGCGAACGTAAATTATAACATTCAGTAAATTAAAGTTTCAACTGCAAACATTATCGCATTGTTTTCAACCACAGACTAAAAACTTGTTTAAGAATAAGATTGTTCTTAATTTTTGGCCAATCGGAACCTTATTGTTCTTAAAAAGTTGTTTGAAACGAAAATTGTTCGGAACCAGTTTTTGTGTCTGTACCTACAGGAACCTATGCAGGTACGTGACATGCGTTATGTAAAAGATATAAGAGACAAACATACTCATTTTCAAAATATCGTTTTTATTTTAAAGAAAGCTTAATTTGCACAGAGAAAAATTTATTTATCATAAAAGATCATGAACAAAATTAGAAAAAAAATTAACAGACTCAGAGAACGAGGGTAAATAAAATTAAATCATGTCGTCGCCCGTGAATTAATTTCAAATTTGATTTTCAATGACATAGTATCTTGTACATGGCCGTACTGTACATAGATTTTTTCTTTTATTTTCTTGTAGTTTAAAGTTCAAAAAGGATATATCCAAGAAGAGTTTCTGTTGCTCAGTTTATGTAAATTATACACTACACTATAGCGGCTCAATCATCATCGTGTCATCATCACCATCCTCCTCAGTACGTGGTAGAAAAAAATATCTGTCAGTCGGTAAACACGAGACAACACGTCTCCAGCCAGCTCTGTCCTCGTATGATTTCTTCTCTTCCACCTGGACGAAAGTTATTCATCTTCTGTTGAGAGCCTTTTCTACCCCGTCGAGCCATCTCTTCCGTGCCGGTCCTCCAACAGGCTGTTTCCCTAGCGGCCTCCACTGCAGATATCGCCTTGGGATTCTCGACTCGTCCATTCTCATGACGTGCCCATACCATCTTAGTCTTTGTCTTTCTATAGTAATCAACACTGCTGTCAACATTTAGGTCAGTTCGGATCTGTTCATTTCTGAACCTGCCTAGACTGGTTACTCCACTTATATATATATTGTTCTTAAAACCTTCATCTCTGCTGCTTGCAGCTTAGAGCGGGTCTTTGTCGTTAACGCCCAGGTCTCCGATCCATATACTATGATAGAGCAGAATTGGCTTCGATTCAGTATTGTGTTATATATTGTGACTTTTACACTTGTTGGTATTGCCTTCTCTTTCAGCAATGGGTACATCATGAAGAAGCTGCTAGTAAACTTTGCAATTCTTGCAAAGATGATGGTTTCCAGCATCGAGTCCCACTCCCAGATACTTAATTATTTGATATGACTGAGCTTGATTAACCTTACTATCTGCAATGTATACATCATTTTCTTCTCTCCTCCGACTTACAGGCATGAACTCCGTTTTTCCTTTTGCTGTGTTGATTTTCATTCTGTTCTGATTCATTCCTAACTGCCATCTATTCACAACGTCCTACAATTCACTTATGGTATCAACTATTACTGCCACATCATCTGTATATGCGAGAACTTCTTAATTTTCTGTGGTTCCGTGTCGCTAATGCACTTCTCCATAAGAATTATAAACAAGAGAGGTGAAAGCACATCTCCCTGTGACACCAGTTTCAATGCTGAACCAGCAGTCTGTTTCTACTTGACTTTTTCTTACTTTACTAATACAGTTGCTGTAGATGCTTTTAACAACCCTAATCAACTTTTTCGGCACTGAGTAAGGCGGCTCTGCCAGAATTTCCCATAGGAGGTTTCTCGGCACACAGTCGAATGCTTTCTCAAGGTCATCAAATAAGGTGAACTTTTCTCTTCCCCATTCCCAGTTTTTCTCCATAATCATCTTCACCGTGAAAATCAAATCAGATGTTCCTCGTCCCTCTCTAAAGCCATGCTGCCAGTCTCCAGATGATTTTATTTTCCACACGTTGCCTTCATTTCCTTTCAATTACACTACTTTATACTTTTCCGGAGTGAGACAGCACAGTAATACACGATGATTTCCGCATACAGTCTTTTCTCCTTTTATGAAGATTGGATTGATGACACCTTTTTGCCATTCTTCTATTCTAAGCGGCTCAAGACAATAATTTTTACTCTTAGCGGCTGACTATTTTGAAAAAATAACTTCATGCAAATTTAACGAAACAAACTCGGTGAAAAAATAAGCTGTCAAAACGCGTCGTTATTACCCAGATGTTTTATTGAATTTATTTAAAGAAGAAGGTACTTGTCTCAACAATTCTTCCATGCAATTTAGATTTGCAAATCTTTTATCAACTAAAAATGGCTGTTTTTTTCTTTTTTTCGTTATGTTCGATACACTAGACATAAAAACACAATTTACCCAACATTAGTAATTCGCAAATTTTTCAAACCATTTCGCAAAGCCCGACTGCAATAAACACTTTCAGATTATATATGGCCTCTTTACTTGTAAAGAGGCCATATATAATCTGAAAGTGTTTATTGTAGTCGGACTTTGCGAAATGGTTGAATTTCCCACAGTAATTGGCTGATACGCTATTGTGGTCACCCTGCCATTCATTTTTCTTTGTCGTGTTTTAATATAATATCCCTATTTATAGTAATTATTGTATTTATGTATATGGCGAAGCAAATAAAAAAAATGCGAGCGTACTGAAACTCATCAATGCAAGCTCATTGGCAATTTTTACATACACTCTTTTTTTTTTATAAGAACCTTTTTTATAAGAACATCAGGCTGAAAATCGGCCAAAATTTAAGAACAT
>JAOTRI020091859.1:0-15512 GCA_028564885.2 Zoanthus sanctaehelenae
ACGTGCTCTTGAAATAGAAGCTCTTTCAGGTTCTAACAACGTCGCGCCCTTATCTTTAGCAAATTGGATAGGATCTTCGCTTTCCTCCATAGCTTCCGCCATTTTGGTTTCAGGAGAGCTATTCTATATTTGGAATTTTAACACAGGCTACCCAATGACAGGCAACCACTGGACTACCAACAAAAAAGGGGAAGTTATTATTTGGTTTGAAATCGCAAAATAAAAGGGTAAAAACTATAATTTTGTTTAAAGATTCTTTAAAAAATGAAAATGTTGCTCAGAATAGAAAAAGTTGCTTAGTATCGAAAAAGTTGCTGAAATTTGGAAAAGTTGCTCAAAAGTTGCCGAGCAGAATCTGTCTGTGCCTACCACCCAGCCCCCAAATAATTTGGTTGGAAGGGCCAGTTTCAGCCTTTACTCAAGGCACCTCGTGACATATTATTGCTTATTCTTTGTGTTTAATATCCAGCTCATAAAAAGTGAAATAAGAAATAGCTAGGTGCCAATCCCGATAATGGCAAAATATATGTTCCGAGCGAACTCAACTAATCAAGTTTGCAGTTGTGACAGTTGTATAAAACATCATAAATTTACAACAAACGACAATCAAATAATTTTAAAAAAATACTCACGGGATAAAGTGGCGGCGGCTGAAGGATCGGAGCGGGCATTGCGTCTTTTCCTCTTCCAATGCCCAAAACGCTAATATCAAACGTAAATCCTCTTCCCCTACTTCCACGACCCCTTCCCCTTCCCGCCATCTTGTATTTGGGGATGGACTGAGTTCTACTCTAAGTAGAAGAACCGCTGTCATTTAACGAAGTGTTCCATATGGAGCGAAAAAGCGATGAATACTTTTTGTGAAATATCTCTAGTTTCCTGAAGAATCGAACTAAAAGAGACAAATTGTTAACAAGGAAAAAAGGGGAAGCTAGAATTTACAACCACTGCACAGTCTCCAGGAGCTCGGACTCTAAGCTATACAAGCATGCAATGTATACATTGGTTTTTACATTTATAAATTCTTTACGTATTTTTGAAGTTTCATACAAGTTTTTTATACTTTTATTTTTTTAAAAAATACGTTAAATACTGTCGCAAGTTTTGCCCTAGTCCCAGCCAGCTGCATTTTCTGTTTCTCTTTGGTTTTATTGAAAGCCTAAACTTTTGGTGTAGAATATTAGCTTGGTTGGAGACTTATACTTATAGTAAAAGCTTTTATTTGTGGGCGCTGGTGTTTCCCTGTGCAAGATATTCAGTGTTTGCTATGATGGAATTGGTCAGATTTGTGTTCTGTGGCTGATCGACTGCATATGCCAGCAAAAAATGGGTTACTTTATATATTTTTGTCTCTTTTTTGATGTGTCACAAACCCTTCTCAACTGTTGTTTCTTGAAAAAGTGTTGAAATCAAGCTCCAGCATTTCTTTATTTACCCCATATAGTTTTGAGCTTTAGGAATCGGGCAAAAATGCGTCGATGCAAACTTTCTTCTACACTGTAATGTTATATTTGCCCACTCTATTGTGCCTGAATATTATGTAGGGCAAACTTTCTTTGGTACAAACACAAAACAAGGTAACCGGCCTGCTGTTTTATTTTAGCGTGGCAGGGAGAAATTATAGAAAAAAAGTCTAAATTTTAGACTCAAATAATTTTTTCTCAGCAAGTATTTAAAATTAATTAAATTCCTATGCTCATCCAAAAGACATTCATACTGGCCATCAGTTAAAAATATTTCCAAGTAACTCAGTTTAGTTATTTTTGCTTATTCTTTTTCTCAAGGAGAGGGTGCTTTTCAGTAATTATTCAAGCTACCTTTGTTACCATGGTAACAAGAGACTCAAACATGCAGTTCTTGGTCAAGTTTAGTAATCATATGTTGAAACACGGTATAAGTTCCTTGAAAAGTTTGTATTTGAAGAAAACGTTTTCTTAGGTTAAGTCCCGCCTTAACGACCATTTAACGAAAGCATGAATGCGCCTGCCAAACTTGAGACGATCGAAAATCGAATGCAAAATTAATTTTCTATTGTTTACGCCTGACAACCTGATTCCCCAACCATTCCGATATCTCTCCCCGAGCTAATAAGGAGATGATGTATTGATTGCGCATGGCCGAGTATAAATTGTGAATGCCGCATTTCCCTGGTCTTGCGTTGCTGATTCCTTGCTAGAGACCTGTGCGGGGATTGGCGGAGGTTGAGCTCTAGCTACGCTTGCTTTCTCCAACGTAGGTAAAACTGCAGCCTTTGGAATTCACTTTCCAAACAATTTTTCCACAAATTGCTTTAGATTTAACAAGGCTCTGAACCACAAAAAACTAATTGGTAAAATGGTTGCCACAGTTACTCCAGAACTTGAATTAGGGAATATAGTTCCATATTAGTATAAATAGCTTCCTGTTCCACTGCAATGAGTAAATTATCTGAATTGAAATAATAATTTCACAATTAGACAAATAAAACATGGTAAAATGGCGGGGGGGGGGAGGAATGTTGTTGAACTTACTATAGAACTCGGGGATTATTGTTAACGTCTCATGCATATTAGTATAAATGGCTTATTTTCCACCATAACATAGCCGTTACTCAATATTGTCAAACAGATACACTAAACGTTGGAAATTTAATAGAATGTCGTCAATTCCAGTAAAAAAACAGATATAGTTACCGCCCTAATGTCTTTAGATCAGAGTTCTGACTTAGCGAATGTTGTCTGCGAGTTTTACCGACTCCCGACTTCAAGGACTTTATTGCTTCACCTTTCAAGGACTTTATTGCTCACAGACAGCTCAAGCTTTATTTCTATCAACAAGGTTTTTTGTATATAGCTATTTACAACACATCCATGGAGTCGGTTAAAAATATATTTTCTCAACAAAACAGCTTAATTTATTCCATAGGTGTCAGTTGCTAGCATTAGGTGGAGTTATTATTATTTCGATTTAATATGACTTGCATACAAATAACACAATACAGCCTTGGATATCGATTATAAAGGTTTGCATGGAACAGTTAAGATTAACAATTTTCGATAAAAACGATCTACTTTATGCCAGAGTGTGTTGTTTGCTCCTAACAGGGGATTTAACTTGGTTTACGAAATACTTTTTATCCCGGTTTTCCCATCATAAAGAGAAACCTAACATAAGCAACACACATATGGAATAATTAAATTAAACTGTTTTTATTGAGAAAATTTAATTTTAACTGCCTCCATGGATGTTTTGTAAATAAATTTATACAAAAACCTTTATGGCTTATTTAAGGTTGATAGATAGAGCAGTGAGTCGCTTATGCATTGATCAATGAAAAGACAGACTTTAAAAGAGTTATATGCGGAGGCACTCTCATTCTGGTTTTGCTTTTGAAAAATATACTACGGGTCCCTTGTGCTTCAAGTCCATGACGTTGGTATTTGACGCCTAAATTTCTTTGAATTTGTTGGTAATAAATGCCAAGAATCAACTGAACCGAGTAACATAATTCGAAAGCTCAAAACAATTCAATGACCTCAATCATAAGTTACCCAAAGGCTAGTTTAAAAACAATCGAGTAACTGATTTTTTTTAAAAAACTAACAAAACTTTTATGGGTGTCTCGCGCACCTGCTGCTGTCATTGTTTTTGAAAAACTTGAAGTTTTATTTTAATCTCCAACGTGTCATCAAGCTGTGCAGCTAAAATTGAATCAGAGACCCTTGGGTCACTTTAAATTAAAATGGACCCTCGATCTTTGTCATTGTAATTACTCGGGGGCTTTTAAATTGTTTAGAAAACCTATCTACAAATCAATGTTTATTTGAGATATCTAATGCGATGAAAATGATGAAAAATTATTACTGATCAGTTTTGCTTCTTACAATTTTGTAATGCGTTTTTTTAAAACTTCTTCTGTTAAGTTTTTTATAATTATAATCTTAAATCTCCAACCCATAACGCACTTTTAAGTCTACACTGTTTTTTCCAGCAGACTGAGCAAAAGCGAAAAGTGCAAAGTACATATCTGATTTTCTACGCTTTATAGCAACGCACAAATAATGTTTGTAAAATATTACAAAATATGGAAATTATTATGTGAAATAACAAATTAGTTCGCCAAAACAATACTTCAGTAGAAGCAAAGGTGAGGATTTTACAAACTTCCGAAGGAAATCAATAATGTTTAATTTGATTCATTTTACTATGTACATAAAAGCCTTTTATTAGAGTTTGAGGTTGATTCGTGTCCTTATAGGGCAACTATGGTTGTGCTTCTTTTGTGCGGGTTGAAAATGAGTTGTTTACACGAAACTACGCTCTAAGCTATGAATACCTGATGTGCTTCTAATAAAAGCCAGTAAGAACGACAAACGATTTATCATGAACTATTTTGTTTATTCGCCCTCGCAGGAATCTTTTTGTTAATAAAGCTGTATATCGTTTCAAATTCAAAAATCTGAATTTATTCATCAGACGCCATAATTTGGAATTAATTCTAGAAACTTTTAATTCTAAAACCCCGACAACAAATCTTTATGCTGTTTACCGAAACAGCGGAATATATCGCTTAAAATGTTTTTGGTAATGACGATTTCTGAATCACGGTTCTTTAAGAGTATTACCTTTTCACTCGCGAAACTAAAAGCTTTCGATGACGGAATATTTTATTCATGCTTTTAACCTGATATCTAAAACACTAAACGTGGATCATTTACAACTATATACATCAATATTTTTTTGGGCTGAAAAGAGTACCGAGTTCAGCATTTTGAACAACTTCACTCAAATTTAACAATTTAACAATACTTTATTTTAATGTCTAATAGTAATAGTTACTCCCTTTTTATTCTTATTAATAACGACAATATTCTTTTTCGTTGTGAAAATGCAAATTATTATGTGTGTTTTCATATAAGCAGCTGTCTACCCTGTTTAAATGGCAAGTTTTTATGTAAATACACCAAAGTTTTCGCAAAGTCGAAACATATTTCAATACTAAATTTACGTAAAGTAAAATCACGCTTCCTTAGTCTCAATGTTTTTTATTGTTGCCAATAAACTCATTCCTGTGAAATGCTTAAAATTATTAAATTTAGTTACTTTCGGCTCTTTTCTCTCCAGCTACTCACAATTTCTTCATCTTCTGGAGCTGTTGATTTAAATGCCTCTTCTTTCTGCGCGTTTTCGAAATATTCGAAGACTTTTTCGAAACTTTCGCGCGGAATTTTATACCCTTTCACCCTTTCAGACGCGACTATCACATGATGTAACTTTGGTAGAAGGCCACAATCTGGAAGCTTGAGAGTTGAACCATCTAAAAATTTTCCTGAACTCTTATTCAAGAATTCATTTAATTTTTTCAGCTCAATCTCAAGCGCTTGCTTGTGTTTTTCCGAACTAACTGGTTCTCGAATGAATGCAGAAAATTTGCTGAAAAGTGACATTCCAACTACGTCTAGTTCTTTGCTCGTTGCTCGAAGTGCGCTCTCGGGTTGTCCTTCTTGGTCGGGAAACTTCTCCATGATGTATTCGATGATTGCTACCGAATCCTCAATGATTATGTTTTTGTTTTCATCTTCGTTGTAGTGAACAAGCACTGGAATCCTAGATTTGCTACTTCCAAGTTTCTGGAACGTCTTCTCTAGGTCGTCGCCAGTTCGAAAACTGACAAATTTTTCTTGAACGTCAATTCCTTTCAGCTTGCAAACCATCATCACTCGATGACTGAAGATGCAGTCTCCACGTTTCTTGTATTGATCATTTATTGTACCCACGCTTGAGCCCTAAATATAACCAGGAAAATATTTTCTTGGTTTTGTTTACTCGCAAAGCCAAAAGTATATATCGTATGTCCCCTTACCTTCACATAAACAGTCCACGTATCTGGCATCTTTATTTCCTTGATGTGATGACAATGTTGAGTGATTAACACTGAAAGGTTTTCTCAATTCTTTTTTGCTTTTTTCTTGAAGAGAACCCAAAACAGAACTTATTCCGACCTTGAATGGTTCGCCGACTGACGGGTGCTTTAGCACAATTTGTTGGAAATCTATCAATCGCAACAGTGCTTTTCTTCCCACGCCGTATTTATAAGCAAGAAGCACAAACAAACCGCTGGTCTTTAGAACAGACAAGGCACAAGTCGGTGACATAAGTATGGGTCAAACGTGTCCTTTGGTATTAAGTTTTTAAAATCTTTTTTATGAAACTGATATTATTAGCTTTAAGATATAAAAAGGTGAAAGAGACAAAAAATGAGGCTCATAAAAAACAACTACGCGAATGTGCCTAATACTAATAGCTTCGTAGTTATGATAAAAAGATGTATGGTTCAACATAATTGCATTGGCAAAACCATGAATCAACTGAGAACCTTTAGAAATATTGGCTTTTTTATTGCACGGCAACATGCTTTCTAACGTACTAAAACGATAAATTATTAATTGCAGGCTTGAGCTCTCTCTCAGTAGCCGTAGTTAGTATGCTATACTGAATGCAATCTACACCTATCAAATTATGAATTCTCTAATTTACGCAAAATCTTTCTGAAAAACATGTTGCTCAGCAACTAAAATTTATACTGTTTTCCACCTGAAAAAAAACCTAAAACTTATTGTCATAAAACTACGTGTTAATTTTTTAGTAATATTTGATAAAGAAAATTGCTTGTACGTTTCCCATTAAGCCCTTAAGTCTCTTGTCAATTCAAAGATACCCAAGATAGACTTCTTTTGAATACCAAAAACCTCTTTTCGTGTTCCAAAGGCCAACCTACACAATGGGCAATGCAGAAATGGAAGAAAAACAAGAAAAAGATCAGACATATTGATAGCTGCAGAAATTAATGACAGAAGGCAAACACGACACAACAGAATTTTAAGCTTTACAATTGTAAAAATTGGTACTGTTCCGTCACGCGGCAATCTAAACAATCTAAGAAATTGTGAATTTGCATGCGTTGATAGGTTTTCCTTAAGTAAGGTTAATAAGTTTGCAATTTTGTTCAAAATTAAAAACCAAATATTATAACTCGATATCTCGGGCCGAACCAAGTTTCTCAACATTTAATTTTTGTTCCAGCCATTCCGTTCACATGAAGCCGAGACAATTCGGGGGTGCGAGATATCTCAGTCTGGAAGGTAGGGATAGCACTACGGGTAAAGTTATCTCGGTCAATGTGAACGGTTCACACCGAGCTATCTGGGTGATTAAGGACAACTTCGTGGATCATGCGCATGCGTTTCTATCAAAACGAGACAAGACGGCGGTTACTTAACAACATTAACCGAGACATCTCGGGGACAAGTTTTCTCATGTGAACCAGGGACAGTTTCATGGCTACAACACCGAGATAACCCTATCCCCCGACATATCTCGCCTCATATGAACAGACCCTAAAAAATGAGTCAAAAGGAACTGGTTTCATTTACAAAAAAAACTGTCTTTAAATATCCATAATTTTTGTTGTAAAGTTGAGTTAATATAGGTTGATCATCGCTACATTCTACTACACGTTACGATGATCAAGAGATTTCCACCGAGTGTTCATTACCTCATGCATCTTAAACAATTACTAAAAGCGGAAAAATTTTGATCTATTTAATGCACGGTTCATCTGGCTTGACGGTTGTTCTATTTCCATTTTTCTCCAAATGGTAAAATTTAAATAATCTTTTTACCTATCCTTTTTGTTTGGTTGCGGACCTACCTAAATGTTAACAAGTTTCAATTGAAACGGAGAGTAAGGCAATATTGGCTGCTTTTAACCCTATCTAGCCGGGGCTTTTTTGACGTCAAACAGCTGGCTGGGGAAAGGATGGGGAAGGGGGGGTGATTTGATTTAACTCCCCCCACTGTAACGTTATTGTTTTTCATCCAAATCTTGTGAAACTTGGGTCAATTGATAAATGTTGTAAGCCGGTTACAAGATAGTGGTGTCAATTTTTAATTAGTTAAAACACGTGACATCAAATTAATCCTCTTGGTAATCAACAGATATAGATAACCCTAGGAATAAGACCTATATGGACGATTCACTCTCTTATCCTTCAACCTCTCTTGGTAATCATCAGATTTGGATAACCCTAGTAATAAGATCTAATTGGGTGACCAATCTCTTACGCTTCACCCTCTCTTGGTAATCATCAGATATGGATAACCCTAGGAATAAGATCTATATGGAGGACTCACTCTCTTACCCTTCATCCTCTCTTGGTAATCATCAGCTATGGATAACCCTAGGAAGAAAATCTATATGGACAATTCACTCTCTTACCCTTCATCCTCTCTTGGTAATCATCCGATATAGATAACCCTAGGAAAAAGATCTATATGGTCAATTCACTCTCTTACCCTTCATCCTCTCTTGGTAATCATCAGATTTGGATAACCCTAGGAATAAGACCTATATGGAGGATTCACTCTCTTACCCTTCATCCTCTATTGGTAATCATCAGATATGGATAATCCTAGGAATAAGATCTATATGGAGGATTCACTCTCTTATCCTTCAACCTCTCTTAGTAATCATCAAATATGGAAAACGCTAGGAATAAGGCCTACTTCGGTGATTTACTCTCTCTCGATTTCTGAATAATAACAGAATTATTAATTGCTTAGTAAAACCACTCGGATGGGGTTTCTTCAGTGGTAGTAGCGGAAAGCTCTTTTAAAGCTAAAACTTGAGAATCCTAATTGGCAAGCACGAAACAAAGTACAGCGACTCAACAGGAAGTGTTTACTTGTGTCACCCGCATTCTAATGAGCGTCTCCTAGTATCAACTTACGCTGATTTTTGCTCTTTACCGTTCTTTTTCATTAAATCATTCATTCTATTACAAAGCAGATTTATTTATTGACTTCAATTTACAACCACATCAACCGCAATTATCAAGTTAAAAAAAATTCTTACACCAATATTGCAACTGTACATAGTTATTGCTATTCTACATATCTCGCTGGCTAACAATTACTACACAAAATACTCTCCTACTCTTCGCTGCGGACACAGAATTGAACATATGTAATTGGTTGAAAACAAAAGTTTCTTTCTCTTCATTGGTTCAAATTCCTGCGTCCCCTACATGAAGTAAAAGCTAAAAACCCTAATACGAAATTAACTAAACCATACAGATTGATCATGACTGTTCATAACTGAAATCAGTTACATTAAAGACCTGGTAGCGAATATTAAATGTTGTACCATTACTAGTATTGAGCCTTAAATTTTCTGTCAGTAGACGATGCCTGAGCCTAAAAACCAGGAAGATTTTGAGAACTTAAAGCAAACTTGCTTCCTGTCCTTCAGCCGCCTGCGGCTAGAAGGTTCTGCTTCTTCACACGTTTTCAAATCTCTTTTGCACTGAACAGATCAGTTATCAGGCTAATTCTTAGTAGAGATACTTAATGTTTAATATTCATGCTGTAAAATTGATAATATTCTGAAAAAATATAGTGTCTAGTAACTACTTTTTAAAAATGTCAAATTCGTTTTTGATTTTCTTGTTCTTCACGCGGAATTAATTTGTGCAGCTAATTGATGGAAGGCCAAGTATCTATTTTTCCCTCTTCATACTAATTTATTCTATAAAAGATTGGTTGAACGAACAATTTTTTTTGATTCTAATTTTTACAATGAAATTACACACAACGCTAATTTTTTACGTATTGACAGAAACATCATCTGTAATTACCTATCTATGATACATTACAACAAGCATTTTACATTGTACATAGATTACGTAAAACGCAATACCAAAACTAACAAGAAAAAAATCGAGTCTTATCGTACTGCAATGAACATTTCTCATTATCATTCACGCTGATTTTGCAAAAAAAGTTATTTTAGAAAATATTTTATCACCTAAAAAATCATAACAAGTTAGTTTGGTTTCAAGGTTTCTGTAAAACCATAAATGTTGGTATAATCAATGATTATATCAACTATATTCAATCGACAACAGGAATTCTGTTAAATGCACGTCTTCAAAGAAAATAGTAAGGTTGATTTCAGTTAAGAAAAAAATTTCATCAACAATTCAAAGTTTTCAAACTGCAACTCCCTTCGAGTTACGAGCTTCGTGTCATGAAACTTTGTCTAAAAGGTTTGTTGCAAAATCGAACAGCGCCAGCTGGATTCAAAGTCACAAGTATTATTTGAGAATAAATTACATGACACAAAAATTGACTACTAATCAATTATATCTATTATAAGTTCAAAAATGTTTTGAGCATTTTGTAGTTATCTATAGAAAGTTTGATTAGATGATGAAACACCGTACTTACTCCCTACCCCTTTCCCTGGGGTGTGATTGGCTGTTCTATTATTTTTTGCTTTGTAATTGGTTAATCAAATAAAAATGGAACGACATTTAAGCTAATTTACGAACCAACGATATTGTAGGAATCTTTAGTAACTTAAAAATAAATATAATGAACTAAAAATCGAGAGAAGGCAAAGAGCGTGAGCATATGCGCACAAAAGCTACTGCACGTCATGTTGCATTCATTCATTCCTCATTTCACGTTACATCATACGTGTAAGCAGAAACACTGTTGATCCGCATTTATTTAATCAAAGTCGCGACTGACATACTTCTTTAGTATTTGCTGTTTTCACCCTATCCCCACACAGCAAATCAACTCTATTAATTGTAACTTAGAAAAATCTGACGATTCTTATGTAAGAATTAATTATAGAAAACATAAAAGTGCATATGAAGTCAAAAACAAGTTTAACTCAATGTTACTTCAAGTTCTTAATACCTGAAACATCAGTCCAGTTTTAAACAAGCGAAAGTGCTTCTGCTACTATGTAGTATTAAGACAGTTCAAAATCTTGAAAACAGATGTCTATAAACGGTCAAATGTTAATAGATTTGACGCAACCAGTTTTCTTTATCGGCAGTTATTCCTCACTTCTAAGCCAATCACGCACTATGAAACAAGCTCCGTCCCGTCTAGTTGGCTACACCATCAGAGCCAAAATCGTTACCATTCTCTCGAGAGATCTGTTTCGCTATTTTAGCTGCTTTAAGAAGCAAAAAACTGTTTTTAAGTACATTTTAGCGACTCATGCAAATACTATATTTCGTAAGGAGGCTATTGTAACCTTCAATTTTCTGCAAAGTTGTCTTTGTTTACTTCATATGCACTTAAAAAACAACACCCTTGTGTTGCCTTAATTCAGTCTGAATACTGTAGCTTGGATATCCTCTTTAATCTGACCAGTCATCCTCGTCTTCAAAGTCTTCATCTTGACTGTCTTCATCTTCATCTGCAAAACAAACAGAAACTCAGCACGAGTTCATATCCCTACAACCTGGGTACGAAGCCTTGGATAGAGACTGACTGACATGGACTGAGATTTGTCGATTTTAACTCCGGGGGCTTTTCTCCGGATACTCCGGTTTTTCTCCCTTTGTAAATTCGACTTTCTCGCAAAAATCTGAGCCATCGAGCGATTAAACATTAGCTCCAGGATGGGAGAAATATGCAACATTTTCAACTTTGAGTTTGATTGCCACATTGTGCAGTAATGGAAACAGGCTCTCAGGATAAAAGTTTCATGTAAAAACTCATCTTTTCTCATCAACTTTGTGTTGATGAGCCGCGTCACTTTTAAGGGAGATGAATCTCATCCTGGGCGAGAGGTTATTTATGCCGGACAGGATGCGACGGGGTGAAACTACTCATGTAAATCATATGTTTTTCCTCCAGGAACGATTTTAATCCCTGGACGAAACTCATCCAGCATCTCACGTAAACAGGCCCTAAAAGGTTTCAGGTTACCTGGCTCGTTTAGCTCCAAGATTATTTCAGGTAAAAAGCACCTAAACACTTTTTCATTCTCTCTCTTACAACATAACTGCCGTCTGGTTACCCCAGTTGGTAAGGCGCCAGTCTGCTGTGTATGTATATATTCAGTAATTAAGTAACTAATATGATGAAATCTCTTGGTACAGCTGATATAAACTGACTTGCAAGGGAATCTCGGTTTTTGAGGTTTTGCATTTCAACTTATGTTAAGGTTATTTACGATAAAATAGAAAAGAAACAAGGAAATGACAAATGAGGCGCTTTTCTGGTTCTTTAGTAAGTCAGACCATAAGAGCTTTCTTTACCATGTATATCTGTTTCTAAAAGGAATTTTGGGAACTGAAACCTAAGACTTGCAAAGATCCCCTTTAGGTTTGTGTTCATGTAATTGTGGTGAAAAATGAATAAAACTACTAAATAAATAGAAAAAAAAAACAAGAAAAGAAACAGAGTTTTCATCTTACTGTTTCTCATCTATCTTTCATCTATTCTACTATCCCGCGTTCAAATCCCCGACTCCGGCCACTGAATTAATTTGTCCTTGGTAAGCTAAAAAGGCATATTCATCACCCTTTGTAAATAGCCAACTGGTTTGCCTCTTACTAGTTGGGATTCTTAACTATGGCAGAGGTGGATTTTATCAGACAAAAAAGTCTCAAAGGGAGTAGTAATTTAGTGTTTTTTTAATATCATTATCCCCTTCTAGGCATGTAAAAAAAGGCAACAAATCTGATTATACCTGAGGAATGCATGACTTGCTGCCTTTCTTGTAGTGCTCGTTGTAGGGCTCCTGCAATTCCTCCTAGTTGAGACATATCAACTTTCTCTTCTCTGCTCTCCTCTCTGCTGACCTAGGAATTGAAAGGTGTATAAATATCAAATCAATTTCACATTTATAAGTATGACTTCTCGGAGATTGTTTACTTACAAACATCAAGAAGAAAAATATGAAGCTTGGACTTCGATAAAAAAAATCAACGTCTTACGGAATGGTATTTTGCCGTCTTTCGCATTATAGAGTTGATATATGAGAACAAAATATAATTAAATCATAAAAAAATAAATCGAGCTTGAAATTCATCGTTTTGCCTCTACTGAGTCTTTCTTGTCGCACTATAATAAATGAATTGCCTGTACTTCCTGTGTAAATGACATAACTAGTTGAGGCAGAGCCAAAAAAGTTTCAAGCGTGTGTTTGGATTTTTGTTGCGGAGAAACACATTTAGAGATCTTAAAATAAGAAAACCATATAACTAAAAGATGTTTCTTTTTCTGCGATGAACGGTTTTGTTTGTGTTTCATGATGCTTCGGTCTTTTATGCCACAATTTTAAGCAATTTTCAAACTATGAAATTGGAACTTTTTTCAAAAGTTTTAATCATAGGGCATTTAGAGCAAGCTGAATTATGTCAAGGTCAAAAGTTTATAAAATTAGTCATGTAATGAGCAATATTTATTGCTTTTGGTTGAGATCCTGCATTACCAGAATATTTGATACGACCAACTGTGCAGAGCATCAAAAACGTAAGATTAAAGTAAGGACGCAGTTACTTCAGTCTATCAATTAGGTGGAAAATATTTTATAGAATAAATTACTTTTTGTCCAAGTAATTTCAGCTATTCTTGAATGCAAAGCTTTAATTTCAAAACAATGTCAACTTACTGATTTCAAAGTTGTTCCGGACCTTATGTCCTTCAACAGATTATCTCTGCCGCCACCCAAACTCTGACGCTTTTCGTTATCAGAAACTTTCTTCAATTTCGTTCCAGCATGAATCTGATTCAACAATGCACCACGGCCAGATGATCCACCACCATCACCACCACTTGGACCACCAACAGGGGGAGGCGGTGGCGGAGCTGGTCCCCCAATTGGTGGTGGTGGTGGTGGAGCTGGTGCCATTCCTGGATGTCCACCAGGTGGTGGGGGAGGAGGTGGTCCTCTGGAGGGTGGAGGTGGGGGTGGACCTCCACGGTTTGGTGGGGGTGGAGGCAGACTAGTACGAGAAGGTGGCGGTGGTGGCGGGCCTCCTTTTGAGGAAGGCGGGGGTGGTGGAAAACCTCGAGAAGGTGGTGCTGGTGGTCCTCTTGCAGGAGGTGGAGGAGGTCCTGTTTAGACAAGAAAAAACACGTTGAACGTTATTCTTTGATACAAATACAAAAAAAAAACAATTCAAAATTTATCCTTTATTTTCATTACTCCTTTGATCAAAAACTATTCAAATTGTTAATATTTTAATCCTTTTAAATATTTCAAAAACGGTTTAATAAAAAGTTTTCATAAAGCAAGTACTTAAATGTTAATTCAACTTTGCACTCATTCATTTTGTTCAAAATAATTAGAAATATGTTTCTCATTGTCCATCATACTGTCCATATTTTCTGAGGGAGTCACATTTTTAATTAAAATAGCAAATTTAACATTGCATTTTAGAAGACTGAACACAAAGTTTAGATAGTAAATGCTGTACCTGTAGAATCTCTCACAGGTGGAGGAGGTGGCTGGCTCCGTTCAATCTGAGTAATTTCACGATTAAAGTTCTCAATTCCTCCACTTTTCTCAACAAAGTCATAAATGAACTCCATCGTTCCCTGGTTGTGCATCTGTTCCTCTGTAACTCCAACATACTGAAACAATCGCTTCCAATTATCGTCCATCTGGACGTTATTAATCTATAAAAACAATAACCAAATGTTGATAACAACGAAAAAGATATGAATTGAGAAAATATAACGTTTTTAAAAGACATGTTTCGGCATTCTAAAAACATCATCAGTTTAAGAGAATGAATGAATTACAACATATAATCGTATATCTAAATGTAATTCCCGCTATACTGATAAAACCAGTCGCCATTTTCAAAAGAGATAAAAGAACGCATGGTCAGCTTTAAAAGTCACGCATTTTTAAGCACTTTTCTGAATCTCTTTCTTGCACAAGTTTATGCACACCACTGAACTTGCGTTACTATTCTTGACACAACAAACAATCCCATTGATCTTAAACTTAATGAAGCCTTACATATTAATAAGAATAAGCCAGCCTCCATATACAAGTACATCACTTCAAAACTAAGCTAAGCTAAGCTAAATCCTTTTAGAAGCCTAGAGGCCGGCGGGGCCGTCGCTGATCTCAGAATCATGTAGATTTGAGTGGATGAGAGTTTTTGACTCCCCCTGGACGGAACACTAATCCATCGCGGGTTCGCTCACAGCAGACGCTAGTACTCATTTATCTAATCCGGAAAGATGGAAAAGTTGAGTTGGCTTAGGCGGAAAAGAAGGTCAAACAAATATTTGATCGGGCCTTGTCACTGGAAAACAGAGATCTTACCAACTGTGCCAACCACGTCCGTCCCTGGCTTTATAACTTCCGCTGTATTTCGGGTGATGAATGACGTCATTACTGTAGTGATTTATACATTACCTAGCTTTTTAATACTTGTGATTATTGTAACTCATTCATTCTTTTAAACTGATAGCACGCAAAACATGTCTTTTAAAATCGTTGTTGTATTTTTTTATAAGAGTTTGGGAAATATGAGGAATTGTAACAAGACTAAAATCACAACTTACTGTATACAAACACATGGAAATAGTAAAAGGAATAATTTTATATCATCAATAGAAAATACGGTAAAACTGGGGCTTAGTATTGTTTAATCATACAAACTAAACCTTACCCAGACCCCTGCTTTTATAGCTATACGTAA
>JAOTRI020091870.1:0-15510 GCA_028564885.2 Zoanthus sanctaehelenae
AATAACCGGTTTTCAAAACCGGCGAATTTCGCTACTCGACGACTATTACTAATAGACCACTAGTAGCGTAGCCAATCGTAATGCTGGATTTGCAATAGTCCACTAGTTGGGTGATACTAATATCTAATAGCCTAATAGTTCATTGGAGTTGTAGCTCATCTCCGGCAATGTAGTGTTAAGTGGATAACTAAATCTTTGACTCTCCCTGGACGGAACCATCGTAAACTGTTGAGTTAGCTAAGTTAAATTATCTAATGGCCTAATAGTTCATTAGAGTTGTAGCTCATCTCCGCTTGTATAGTGTTAAGTGAAATTTAGTAAATCTTGACTGCCCTTGAACGGAACGCAGTGCTAACTATAGCAGAAGGCAGAGAAGAGAATTAACAGGTATATAGGTCATCATCAATCTTATATTTAAATTTCATTATTTTATTGACATTAAAAATGCTGAACGTATCTCCCCTTTAAGACCAAGCTCAAAGCATTTCTTCCGATTTAAGTCTTCCACCTTAACATACATACTTTCAACTTGTACTTGTGTTTGTATTTGCTGTTGTTCTGTGTGTGCTGTGTGTTGCTTTTAATCTTAACTATTCTTAATCATATTTAACTGTATGTAAGCTATCATTGTATAATTATACGTATTTCAGGAAAGCCTCATCACCTATGAGCGTCTTGGTTTCTTTGTAGGCTTCCTTTGTCTATTTATATTAAAACTTTTTATATATAGATGTTTGTTTCAAAAGGCAAAATAAATAAACTGTAACTTTATAAATTACTAGCAGACGTTTAGTGTCTTGTTAATTATTATCGATATGGTCTCTAGGGAAACAAATCGATTAACAAGGTACACGAGCTTAAGTTAAATCCTTCAAAGAGTTCCTAACCTGGGTTTTCATTACCAAAATTTCTGGTTTGTAGAATTTCAAGCAGCTGGCCAACAGCTTCACTGACCGTCATGTATCTTGGGGGCTCATACACTTTTCTACCCCTATAAACGTTTAAATAATTCCCATATTATGAGAAAAATTATTATTTCTATAATACATATTAAGACTTTCTTATAAAAATTCATTACCAAAAAATCCAGTTTAAAAAATCTGTGAGGCGAAACGATTTTCTAACGAGTGTACGAGAAAAGCGTTCTGTCCAATCACTTAGCACCTTCAAGGCGAATCGTGTTTTTGAAGCCTCTGCCTCTTGTTCACAAAATGATTTCTGTGTACTCGAGATTTTTGTAGATTTATCCCAAACAGAGTTAACATCTCAATCGAACAACTGAAAAGCAAGTTTTAAATTCTGATAGTAGTCAATTAAAATCTATTCAATACTTACAATAAATAGCTAGATAAAATCATCAATGTCGTGTGTTTGTTATTGTGCAAGTGAGCTGTGATCGTCGTCTAATAAATCATTCGCTCTTGTTCACAAAATAATTTCAGAGTACTCGAACTTTTAGTAAGTTTATCTCAAATGCTTCAAGTTATCTACACATATAAAGTGAAGGGACAAGGATGAAACAGGCCAACCTGCTGGGCTTGATAATAGGTCTATTTCCCCACTACCCCTTTTTAACCCCCTCATTGTACCAGGGTAGGGGGTAAGGGATCTGTGATTTTGGTAACACATGCATAACGGATAGCTACAGAATAGTTTCTTAACCCTTTCAGTCCCAATCGGTTATCAGCACCCAACTTTTCCATACATTACATATACAAAATGAAACATTTAGTAATGAGAAAATAAGAATTGATCAAACAAAGCAACCTTATGAAGATCAAAAGTAAAATTCTCTCAAACTTGTTCAATGAAAAGTATGAGCTCAGGTTAGGAGAATTTAACAATATAACTGGAACTGAAAGGGTTAATAACCATTACCTCATGATGTTCTCCATTGTTTGCTCCTTTACCTTGATATCTAAAATAAAAACATGGAAGACACGAAAATTCTTACTGTATGATTTCATTTTAATTTGTAAACGTTATCATACTATCAATACTTTTGAAAACTATCATCTTCTGGAAACTTTGCCAAATTAGATTAACTTTAACTTTCTACAAAATTTAAAAGACCAATTTCAAACGTCTGATTGCTGCCAAATAATGCAACTGTATAGATGTACATGGCGTTAGATCACACTGCGACATGTATATCAAAGCTCCTGTAAATTACAAGACTACACATATTCTGACTGAATTAAAAATTGAAATATAAAATTCACTGGGTACATCAATTTTGGAAATGTCCTATTAATAATCCCTGCATAAATCTCTATTGATGACATAAAACTTATCATATTCCATCGTATACCTATATGCTTAAATAAAACTATGAGATCTCGAAGGTCCATGAAAATCTCAAATGAAGAACTATGCTGTGGTTCAAAAATTTTTTTGGTTTATTTTTTTAAACCAGTTTATTTCTTTCATATATCAGCCTCAGAGCAATAACTAGTGATACCTAGAAAAATTGGTATGCTATAATTGTTGCTTGTGCGGTCAAGTGGGGATGAAGGAGGAGTGCAGATCCAAACAAGTCCAAAAGTCAGTAGTTCAAATCTTGGGGTATTCCAAAAGAAAAAAAAAGTAAATAGTGTTGAGGTATAAGATGGTAAGAACAAAACGAGAAAAGGGAAAAAAAATGGTTCAGAATTTTTTTTGGTTCAATTTTTTTAAACCAGTTTATTTTTCTCATATATATGTCTCACAGCAATAACTAGTGATACTGTACCTAGAAAAATTGGTATGCTAGTACTTAATAGTTGCTTGCATGGTCAAGTGGGGATGAAGCAGGACTACAGATCCAAATCAAAATAACTGATATTTTCTTTTTTACTGTTACAGTAAAAAAGAAAAGATAACTAGAAAGTGGTTGTAGATAAGTAAAAAGAAGAAAAGGTAGGTAGAAAGTGGTCAGTGGGTGGGGAGTTAGTGGGGTAGTTAGGTGGAGGGTTAGGGTTTTTTAAAAAAATTAAACTAGTTTGAAAAATTAAACTGGTTTGAAAAAAACTGAACCAGTTTAAAAAAATTAAACTGGTTTAAAAAAAAAGAGCCATACTGAACACGTTTAGAAATAAAATTAAGCCAATTAAAAAACTGAACCACAACAACTATACTGTCTTACAAACACCAGTCCAGCTCAAAGTGAGTCATTTGTGAAAGACACTCTGGAGACATTGGCTACATCTTGAGAAAAGAGCCCAGTAGCAATTTGAGACATGAAGACCTGAAGAAGAGTCAGACTAAAAGAAGCCTTGAAGCGAACAGCAGAGAAAGAGTTGAAATTAGTTGGATGGAAGAGTGAAGTGTGGTTGATGTACAGGGCCTCAATCTTCACACAGAAAAGAAATAAGTGTTGAACGATGAATGATAAAGCTTGGGTTCTAATTCAAAAGATAACTTTGAACAGTAGTACTGCTTGAGCCAAAAATGAAACAGAAAAACTTATCTTTATAATTTTTATAAATACCTTTTACAGACTGAGTGGCACAAAATGTATTTGACAAAGAAACAAACATAAAATAAATGTTTCATGCTTAAGCTGATATTATACAAGGCAATTTTTTATGCACCTTGCCTTGCAAAACCATTGAAAAACAAGTTGCATTAGCCATTGCAGCATGTAACTTCCAGTGCAATAATGAAAGTAGTTGTGAGACAAGTTGCAGACATCACTGCTGAAAGTAAAATCCTGTTCTACTTTTTGCAATAATTTTAGTTAAATATTCGACAAGTTGCATGCACCACTGCACTGTGTAACAGCCCCTTTGCAGCTTATCTTGCAATGGCATTGTGCAACATTAGCTTTATAACAGCTTTTTTCTTAATCTGAATACTAATTCAAAGTTTAATTTACGAAAATACAAAATGACATCTTAATGGTAGTTACCATACCAAGCAGACAGAGAGTATGGAGGCCTCTCATTCGGTTGGCAGCAATCTTGTCATAAAAGCTGTCTGGCTTCCAATTGTCAGTCCACAAAACAATGGAAACTGTTTCACCAAAATTATAAAGCTTGAACAAAGAAAAAAATAAGTATTCATTTCAGCAAACCAATACAGTAAGTTCTGTGAGGACCATTAGTTAGAAAACTGTTATACATGTACGGTTATTAATATCACCCTCGGTAAATAAAGATTATTGTATTGTATTGTATTACATCGTATTGTATTGTATTGAAACACTTATATGATGTCCAATACTAATCCATAATTTAATGTTGCAATAATAGGTAATTTAAAGAACAGACCATAATTAATTTCTATTAGTAGAAGTGTAAAACAGCTTATGTTTGGAGTTTTTGCCATTGAAGGAATGTGGATATGTAATTGAATCATAATATACATGCACAGTAAAGAAAAGATGTGATTTAAAACAGCAGTCCAGTAATACTTTTAATTAGTATAATTTTATATAGTAACACATAAGAGTATAGTAGTTTTTGTGCTTGCAGATTGACTAGTGTTAAGGTGATTGTTTAGCCATTGAAGTGCTCTTCACCTTCAAGCAGAGGAAGAAAAACAAAGTGGCTTGCTTTTGTTTAAACATATACTCAGACGTTGGTTCTTCAGCTTAAGTGGGATAAAATTATTAATAAAAGCAATTATTCACCTGATTGTTGGTGCAAGTGGTATATAAATTTACCAACCACCACTATTCACTTCCATTTCAGTGAATAATCTACAGCAATTATCCCCAAAAGTGGAAGTACTGTATTGCTAGCACCAATAATGTATGTGATAATTGCTTTAGTATTAAACTAACAGGTAGATGGAGCTTTTTAAAATAAAAAATAGTTACTAAGTTCTTTAAGAAAGTACACAACACTTTTGAATTTTAGTACAGACATGATTAGACTGCATTTTACATATTAATTGATGGTTCTACTGCAAAAACGATTTATATAACTTTTGACAAAGATGTTGTCTCTTCTTACATATACATTATCCCTGTTATGCATGGGAGAATTTAGCTTTTGATACAAAGTCACTTACATCGTTTTTGCACTAGACCCTTCAATTTTATGCCATCGTCAGTGTGAAGAGTGATACAATGATGACAGTACTGTATTGAAGTACAAATTATAGTTACATGGTTTTAGAATTTTAAAATGCAACAAAGAAATTAAAAAGAAAGTTCTAAATTTACATGACTTTGTTTAACTTGTTTGTTAAGAGATGGTTTATGTAACTGAATGTAAACAGCTTCCTTGATCTTTAAATCATAATTTATATTCAGGAGAGGCCTGATCTAGGATTTTATAACAACTGGAAGAATTTATCAAACAGCAATTAGGTGACTCACAATGCTACTTGTAAATATGTGAGGACTTATTACTAGTGAGGTGTTCATTCACATGTTGAGAGGAGAAGACTAGTCTCACTGATATAACAAAAATTACATCCTGCACACAGCAAGAATTTGTACACAACACCTGAACATACCCACTAGGGATATGGTCCATAGCACTAAACCATGAGACTATTTATTAAATTAAAAGATCATTAAATTTTATTAAAATCTGGCCAAAAACAAGTTCACAACTACCCTTGGCTAGCTTTTGCATTCTGAGCGCAATTAATATTTTTCATGGTTATTTGGTGTTTTATGAACCAATCAGAGAATGCAGGAAGTGCTATCCAGCAGATAACTTAATACTATTAAATTGTTAAAAACATTTATTTAGTTAAAAACATTAACTGCCACTATAACAAGAGTCAGAGCTGCCTTGGGGAAGTTTAGAGAGCTGCTGCCTCTGCTCTGTTCCAAGAGTTTATCCTCACACACACAGGGCAGAAAGTATGACACCTGCGTCAGGGGGGCCTTGTTGTATGCATCGGAGTGCTGGCCTCTGAGATAAAGTGATCTAGCTCGGCTACAGCAGAATGAGAAAGCTATGCTCCGCTGGATGTGTGCCATCAAACCTACAGATAACATCAGTATGCAGGACCTCCACCTGAGGCTGAACATAGAAGATCTTGGTATTGTCCTCAGGCAGAAGCGTCTTCCATGGTTTAGCCCTGTCCAGCGGAGAGAAGAGTGGATTTTGAAAGTATGCGAGATGGGTGTAGAAGGACATAGGCCCTGTGGATGGCCACGAAAGACATGGCGGGAGGTCCTGTCTGAGGATCTCAGGGAATCGCAACTGATACCAGGAGACGCGACAGATAGGAAGCGGTGGAGACATATGACCATGCGCTGTCAGTCCCGCGATCAGTGGATCTTGACATAAAAAGGACAGTAGTAGTAGCTGTAGTAGTAGTAGTAGCAGTAGCAGTAATAGTAGCTGTAGTAATAGTAGTAGTAGTAGTAGTAGTAGTAGTAGCTGTAGTAGTAGTAGTAGTAGAATACTGTACCTGCAAACCACAACAGCCAACTGCATTCATGATTGATGCATTGTGAATTACTTTATAAGAAATGCCTTCCTGCTTTGCTCTCAGAACCAGATCTGTGTGAGTTGTTGCACTAGAAAAATAAAAATTAACATTTTCTCTTTAATTAAACCTGACAGAAAGCTGGGAATTAATTACTTTAAATACAGAGTAAACATGAAATACTATTCAATGAATGAATTTTATATTTCTATTTAGCTAAATAACATTAAAATTGGTCACCATTAATTTAAACTAAGTGAGATAAATAACCTTTATATATAGCTTATTATAAAAAAATATAATACAGTATATAAATTTATTATTACTGAATTCTTGATTAATAAATAATTGTTATAATAATTCATATTTCATACAAAGCAACCAATATCCATTTTCACATGCTTCGATTGGCACCCATAACTATGCAAAACTTTAGACTATTAGACAAGTATTGAACCATAAGTCAAAATGACAGGAAGTGCACACAATAACAGAAAAATATAACTACTGTATAATTACATTTTATTTAATATATATCTTTAAATATTAAAGAGCATAATTATTAATATTATGTTTGGATAAACAATGAAACAACTATCGTTGTGTCACAGGGTCAGTACCTAGTGCTGGATATAAAGCTTCCTTTGGAGAATACCTGTTAAACAACATAAACCAGAAACTCTTTCTCTTACCCAAATGGGTCACCAACAACAAGAAATACCACATCTTCTGTTTTAGCAGGTTCCAGAATAAGTTCTGAATATGTAATGAAAGAAATATTATTTTGTGTAAGATATTAATACAATTGCAAACTTGTACAACGTAATGTTACAAAAACAAAACCTCTTCTCCATTGTGCAAAGTTGTTGGTACTATGGGTCAACAATGAAAACCTATGTGAGAATACAGATGAAAATATGCTGAGAAGAACAAATTAACGAAGTTACAGTGAAAGACCTGAAAAAAGTGACAATAGCAGGAGAGAGCTGAATAACAGACATCAAAGAACAGTTGAGACTGATCAGAATGAGCTGGTACGGTCATGTGATGAGAATGGAAGATTAGAACCATTAAAGGGGGCAGTGTGTAAAACTGTGAAGGGAAGAAAACAAACAAGACTAAAAAAAACTAGAAAGATAATTATATCAAAGAAGATAATTACTGTATGTACCACTGCCAAGTTACAAAGTGAACAAGGTTAAATTGACTTTTCCAAGTGCACATGTATATAACAGACAGAAATGGAAGGCATGAAATGAACTTGCAATATATAAAGGGCATGGGAAAAGAAGATAATTATTAAAAGTAAGGAATAGTAATGGTGAAAAGGATTTTGCAAGACAAAATATAATTAATCCTCTGTCAAAAAAAATTAAAAAATGGAATGAAAATGACTTATGACACATAAATTTTACTTGATTTGAAAACATTCAGCCAGCTGCTCTTCCTCTTGTTACAAGTTGTACTTTAAACATAATAATTATATTAAAGGTATCTTCACTAAAATCTTTAACCTACCTGATTGCTGTTCTACTATTTCTCTGTCAGCAAGTTGAATTTTACAACCATAATATTCCTCCTGTAAACAAAGCCATACTCAAAATCATTAACCAGAAAATCAACATACGAAAGAGGAAGTTCAGACATTGGAAGTAAAAATTAAGTAAACATAAATGGATGAGGACCACCTCAAAAAGCAGCATCAAGAATGTGGGTTGCATGGGAACTAATTATGTTAGATTTTAAAGTGCATATTTCATACAATTTTTTTTACTTAACATTTCTTGTATGATATATGGATTTTGAAAGTATGCGAGATGGGTGTAGAAGGACATAGGCCCCGTAGACGGCCACGGAGGACATGGCGGGAGGTCCTGTCTGAGGATCTCAGGGAATCGCAACTGACACCAGGAGACACGATAGATAGGAAGTGGAGGAGACATATGACCATGTGCCGTCACACCCACGATCAGTGGAACTTGAGGTAAAAAGGATAGTAGTAGTAGTATACTTATTTTTCACAGAATGTTATCTTTTTAACAGGATTCTGTTATTTGAAACACGTGCTTTGAGCAAAAAAGATGTTGACTGGCATCATGCGGCTGTGACGTCAAGTTGTTTACCTGAATCACTTTTCAACATGGCCACAGAGTAGGTTAGGAGGAAAGGTGGAAGATGTGTTGCTGGAGCACCCAATGGCATCAGAATGGAATTATGAGCAAGTAAAAGACTTATCCCAGCACTTTGTGGTTGTGGGAGGTTAACAACTTTACATCACAGAAAGTAAATTTGAACCTAGTCCCTGGGCCACTTTTTCAACAAAATTTAAAAATTTTACAGCCTAAAATTAAAAGACTTGTTTATGAATATTTTTAACCAGACTTTTTGATACTACAGTGATTCTACACATATATCAAACTACTAAAAAGCAAAATTAAAAAAATTATGTGAAATACACTTTAAAAGCAAACAGTTATTTTGATAACGTTAAAAACATTTTAGTCCCTGAATACAATGATAAAACACTACAGAGTGTGAATATCTTCTTAATTTCCTTTGGCATATTTTTCTGATGTAAGGTTTTGCCTGTCAATATAAATTACTTTACATTTTCCTCAACTGATCATGAACTCTTGACTAGTTTTGCTAGATATTTCAAAACGCAAGAGTACCCTTTTTATGTACTATTTTTTAGTTTAGAGGATTTGAGGATAAAATAAAGTCTGTGTTGTTTTGCTCATTTTTCTAAAAACCTGTGCATATTATCACGAGAATATTTTATTACATGAAACTTAAACCACAGTCTAAAATTCAACCTCTACAATTTGTTGACTTAGTACATACTCTTTAGGCCGCATAAAAAAATAGTTAGTTAGCATCCTTAGCTTTTGCCAAAAAGTGGGAGGGTGGGTGTTTTTTCTGTTTTTTTTTTTTAATTTATATTGTTTTCAACACTGCGGTTTTAGGTCCAAAACTGGATTTACTTCATATGCAGTATAGGTGTTTCTTGAAAATTCTTTTATCTAATTCAAAATATGATTCATAGTTCAATTTTCGCACACTTTATATACAAATGTTGTGAAAGTTCATTATTTTCTGTTTTTATGGTTAATAAAAGCAAATAGAAAATAAAAAAAATTCCTGAGTGGGCTATTTTTTGTGGGCAGGTGCAGATGCTAACCAACTTTTTTTTTTGGAGTAACTACAGAATACCCCGCCACTGCTGTTAATATAATTCAGCGCTTTTCTTTTTAAAGAATAACGAACAACACACTTACAACCACTAACTTTCTCTCCTAAATGTGCCTTCAATAATTCATAGCTCAGTTGCGAAGAGAGTAAAATTTAAGAACATTAGCAAAAGTTAAGGGATTAAATCCTGTTGATGCTTAAAAATTTTATGCCCCAGGAGGGAGATTTTAGGTCGAAATTTTATCCAGATTGGCCAGTAAAGAGCTACTCTAGGAGCTACTAATTAAACCTTCCGCCATGCACCTTTCTGTCCCCGTCAAATATTTAGCAATACTATAATATTATCATAATAAGTAGGGGTCGGTGCAACTGACCAACTAATCCCTAGAAACTATTCGACGACATTCTCCATTAAACATTATCGATGCTAACTACTTGTGGGAAGAGCTGTTAAGCTGTCAATTCGAGGAAATTTAAAAACAATCTTTACCAGTGACTCCTTTCCGCCAGTACATAGTATTGAAGTGTAAGCCTCTAGAAAAACAACTTTTGCTTTTTTCACAGCTTCAAGACCTTTTACTGTAATGTCTTTTACATCTCCTAGCCCAAGACCGACGAAATATAGCATACTCCTTCCCCAAGATTAGCAAAAGTTAGTTAGCTACCCACACATCTTGTCTCTTTCGATCAGACTCGCCACGTGAGCGCTACTGGGCAGCGGTTTCTGTGTTAAACCATGTGAACGTCCGAGCGAGAAGAAAGACACATTGCGACTTCTATTGAAGTTGGGTTTGAGGACAGAATACCTTAAAATTATCGTTAGAATGGTGCGTAAGTTAAAGTTCCACGAGAAAAAATTGCTGAAGAAAGTTGATTTTATTCAATGGGAGTCAGATAATAACTTTCACGAAGTGAAAGCTATGCGAAGGTATCACATACAAAAGCGAGAAGATTTCTCTAAATACAGCAAATTACGAAGCTTAGTAATTTCTCTTGTCCGTAAAATTAAAGAACTCGATCCTAAGGACTCATTCCGTGCTGAGGCGACTAATCAGTTACTAGAAAAGCTTTACAACCTCGGCCTAATTTCGACAAAGAAGAGTTTGGAGTCATGTAACAAGCTGACATCCTCTGCGTTTTGTCGTCGTCGTCTGCCGGTGGTTATGGTAAAACTTCGAATGTCGCAAGCCGTGAAAGATGCTGTAAAATATGTTGAACAGGGTCACATAAGAGTTGGGCCGGAACTGATTATGGATCCAGCATTTTTGGTGACGAGGAGTATGGAAGATTTTGTTACTTGGACGGACACTTCAAAGATCAGAAAGCATGTAATGGAATACAATGATGCCCGTGATGATTTTGACTTTGCATGATTAAATGAGCTAGATGTTGCTGGATAAAATTTTCTTTCTGGGGTTTCATTTTACTATCTTTCATATTTAAAACAGGAAATCGAGGAATCCAAAACCTAAGGAAAAATATATTTTTAAAAAGAATCTTTTAATGGCTTTGAAAAGTGCTCCTTGCAAGGTGGAGGTCACATGACCACAATTACCCTTTGAATTCCCAAAATTTTTGACAGACTTACTTTGGGAGTGAGCATATATGACAAAAATCAATTTTTTAAAAAAGGAAAAAGAGCCTATATTTATTTCTAGGGTTTTAGAATTGTAGAAAATTTTTGAGAGTTGAAATTTAGCTTAATGAAGTAAATAGGAATGTTTGTTTTCTGCATTTTTTGTGTCGCTTTATGAAATATTCATCTGTGTTTATTTGTCAAATAAGGAAAGAAAGTTCATATTTTGGTGTTGGACTGACTTTTTCTTACTATGTCTCTTACATATCAAAACCTTGGAACAGTTTAGAACAGCTGGAAAAGTCCTGGAATTTCATCTTGAGCAAAGGGGAAGGACCCCTAGAATATTTCTTCTTTTGGCATATAAAATCAATTACTGTAAAAGTGGTTTTAACTGAGAAAATGCAGACCATGCAAGCTGTTATTGAAATCTACATCAGGGCTCAACAAAATCCCCATCTGATTGTCAAGGGCAAGTAGGTTTTGAGGCCGGATGGGCAAGTAACTTTTCATAGTCGGCTGCCTTGTGAAGAAGTGCTTAGCAAAGACCCCAAGCTAAAAGTTGTCTCTGGCAAGCAAGTTTTCACGTTTTTGTCAAGCCCTGCACATGGCACATAAAAATACTAAACTGGAAAATGAAAATTCTAGTTAGCCATGTACATATTTTCGAATTGAATTTTTTTGTGATAAAAAAATATTTCTTGCTTTCGATTAAACTTCCTAAAGCGGGGGTGGCTTATACAAAGGGTAATATCAAAAAGTAACCTCCATTTTTGCTCTTGAAAACAGGGATCCGCTAATACAAAAAGTTGGCTACTAAACCAAGATTTATGTCTGAAAAATATGGCATTTATTTTGCAAAATTACAAATGCAGTCCATATTTTTTCATCATTGATATATAAATACTGACATATTTTATAACTTTTAAAAAAGATTTAAAACTCTTTGTTTCAAACCTTTAACACCTCAAACTGCACATAAAAAAGTTATATTAAAAAAGTTTTGTCTTTACAGAACTCATTAGTTATAAAACTGACAAGGTCTGTAAAGATAAAACTTTTTTATGTGTAACTTTTTGGAGTGTTAAAGGTTTGAAACAAAGACCCAAGTGGAATCGAACTGGTAGAAGGTTCCTCTACTTGAGGCTGCCACGAAGGTGTGCCTCATGACCAAAAACCACCAGTGGTAGTCTAAAATTGGTGGTGGAATGACCCTGTAAGTGAGAAAGGAGGGGGGTTGAGGCATGCGCACTTCAAAGTATATAACACACTGTAGAAGCAGGGTGTGGCTGACACAGACGAGGAAAGGAGGTGATATGAGGCCAAACATCTTGCAAACACGTCATCTGATTTGTTAAATCTAACCCAAAGAAGAAGTTTGATGATGTCTAGACAAACGAGAACGGCAAAAATATTTGCGCGAGCCCTGCGTGCGCAAGAAATTGAGTTGACTTACGCTTTCCGTGTGTGGCAAGGCCGCCGTCCCACCAGGAATCATCGATGAGATGGTCAGTGCTACGGGTGAGAAGCTGTTGAGCGAGCTAGTAAATGTAGTTTTCAGTAGCGATGTGACTTGAGTGGAAAACAACATTGGCCTGACCCTTTTTAAGGCAATGGTGTCGCTACCGACCTGGGTACCGCGCACTCATTCTCACTGACTAAGTCAGGAAGCTTCAGGAGCACATCACATATCCACAAGGTAGTCAACACTGATGAGATCCAGCATGCCCTAACGCCGGGCAGAGGAACCACTGACGCCATCATCGCACACCGGCAGCAGGAGAATTATGTTGACCTGGAGAGGTCCTTTGACTGTGTGCCAAGGAAGGTGCTGTAGTTGGCTCTGAGGAGCTTCGGTTTTGGGGAGAGGGCCGTGTGCATAATCCAGGGCATGTATTCGGATGCCCGGAGCCGCAAGCGGATTGACTGTCAGCTCGGGAAGAAATTCTTTGTGGATGTTGGCGTACATCAGGGTCTTGTAATAAGCCCATAGCTCCGTTCATGCGAGACTAGTGGGAGAATTTAGCAAACCCCTTTAGAATCACTCTTCTAATAACATTAAATTAACCCCAATTTAAAAAAAGTTATAGAAATGTACCCCGAAAGGCTCGCGAAGCCCATTTCATACTCAAAGTTGATACTCTCGAACCTTATGGACTCAACCCTAGAGAGGACCTGTAACTTGTTTTTTTTCTCTCTTTTCACTATTATCCTTTTTCACTGGCGGCGTAGCGTCTTTTGACGTGGTAGGGGAGGGATAAAGGGGATCTGCGGGGGGAGGGGATGCTTGCAACCCTAGTCAACATTTCCAAAGTGCCCTTTGCAGAGAACCGTTTTGCAATGTCACTAAGATTGAATGTGTCCGTAAATGATTTATGGCAGTGCACAGGCATGCCTATTTCCAAGGTAGCTCAATCTTTACGATTCGAGAAGCCGATAAGTGTCGACTCAATCTACCAAAAATTCTCATTATTTATTGTTGTATACTATATTCGGCGAAAGTTTTGGCAGCGAAATCGGATTTTAGATACCTGGAAGAAAATTAAACAAAATTCTAAAGATGATATGAATCCAGTTTCAAGGCTCAGATTTCAAGCATTTTAAGAATTTTTTAAGAATCATATGAATCACCTAATTCATTCCAGGAATTTCTTAAATATACACGCTTCGAAATACTACGTTTCTGGTGTTCTAACAAAACAATTTCTTCAAAAAATCTTCTGTTATTTATTTGTAATTTTTTCTTTTTTTCATAACAAACTTTTCTGTTGGCTGACAAAACAACAGATGATTATGAACTACACTATCCCCCAAAAAAAAAGCACAAGTAAAAATAAAAGTTTTCTTAGTTCTGTGTAACTATTAACCCTTTCAGTCTCAATTGCGGTTATCAGCACCCAACTTCTCCTTACATAACATATACAAAATCAAACATTTAGTATAAGAAAATGAGAACTGATCAAATAAAGCAAACTAATGAAGATTAAAAGCAAAATTCTCTCAAAGCTGTTCAATGAAAAGTATAAGCTCAAGTTGGGAGAATTTAATAATTTAACTGGGACTGAAAGGGTTAAACTGATTGGACTCCCAATTTTAATTAACGATCGACAGCTACTAAGCTTTATAGGTTATTGGCCGAGGGTACCGACAGACTGTACCAGGACGCTAAAATATTTTTAACGCCCTGGTCGTACTATACATGGCTACAACCCTTTGGGCATAAAAACCGGCTTGATTTCGGCATTTAGGGTGTTTGGATATAGGGTGTTCCCATCCGCGTAGCATCCTTTACGCATATACGCACATGCGTACTTGAAGTGACCAGAAAATCTTAAGATTTTTAGTATTTGCTTCTATTTTTACCATTTTACTTGTATGCAACCAAGATTTTGTGACGAAAATATAGCAGTTTGCACAGCACAAAGAAAGACGCCTCGCTCTTTGCTAATATATGATAACTATACTATATAAAAAGCGAAAAACGCTGTGCACAGAGCACCTGCTCGAGGATACACAACCAAAACAAGTTTTGTTTGCGCCCAGTTTGCTCAAAATCAGGGCTAGACGCTTTGTTATTTGCTTGCATTCACACAACTAATTCGAAAAAGAAATAAAGAACGCAGTATTTTTTGCTTAGTTTACTTTGGTTTCCAGATCATATATACCGCCGCCTGGTTAGCCCAGTTGGTAAGGCGCCAGTCTGCTGTGCTGCCTTAAAGCTTTTGCTCTAACATCTGCAAATGGTTAGACTTTGGCGTCTTCTCGGTAAGGACGTTAAACCGTAGGCCCAGTCTCTCGATCTCTCTGTCTAGGGACTTAAAAGAACCCACACACTTCTCGCATAGAGCAGGGTGGTGATCCCAGTGTTGTGGTCTGTCTCTTCAACTGAGGGCACTTCTTATCGGCTGCCAATTTGCGCCATAACTTGTGAGCCGCTCAGCGGACTTTCTAAGACCCTTAAACTGTTAAAATCCTGTATATACTTGTAAAGCGCTTAGAGCTCTAAGGATAAGCGCTATACAAATGTTTCATTATTATCATTATCATTATATTATTATTATTATTATTATTATTATTATTATTATTATTATTATTATTGTTCATATATTACTTGTGCCCGCGGGCAAGAACAGTACTCACAGTACCGCCTAAAAACATTGGTGCATTTGCCTGCATTTGCCCACGTGGTTGGTCCTTTGGTGTAGTGGTTAACACGTCGGACTAGTAAACCGAAGATGTGGGGTTCGAATCCCGCCAGGGGCTTATATATGATATTTTTTTCATTCCAAATACATTTGTCAACATATATTACCATATATGCGTACCAAAAATTACGGTGTTCAACTTACCAATAGAGAAAAATATCG